>JASCZW010005944.1:0-122208 GCA_034211315.2 Aedes japonicus | reverse complement strand
CAGAAACTCGCGACCGCATTGCGGCAACTCCTTCCGCAGCCCCGAACCAACGAATTAAGTTTTTTCGGGGTTCTACTTTCTTGGACATTAGAAGAACTGGCCCATTTTTTTTTTAACTAGGAGGAAACTTTATTCCTTAATACAAACGTTGATGATTGCGGTGAAAAGTCCGGTGACTCCAGAATTGAGATTCAGGGTTTATCGGTGAACCCGTCCCCTCCGGCCTCGGGAAAACCTTCGAAGAAGCCAAAATGAGTTACTTAAAACACAAACGAGGAAATCAACTGGATCAACCGTGCCACGGTACCGGGAGGTAACAAAGTTATTATCCTTGAAGAGCTCCAAATTACGATGCAATTACGTGGAAATGTTCGGAGCATGGTGGTGTGATGTTCGTTTTTGCTCTGCGGATGCAGCGCCGGGGGGCAGGAGTTTAGAATGACAGTAATTTTCCAACCATCCCTAGGCACACGAGGCACTACTAACGGTTCGGTAACGGTTCAAGTTGTGGGAGGAAAAGTAGGCGAGACGGCATCAAGTTGCATTTTCAGTACACCGTAATCACATTCCTGTGGGTGGTCGGTCCGTGCCATGTTGCATGGCGTGTGTGGCTTTCTGCCTGGGACTCTGTTCTGTTTGTGGTGGGAAAGAATTCAAATAAAGCAGTTCTGTAGGGTGATGTTGAGGGGATTGGGGTGAGGGGTTGGTTGAGGGGAACACCGTTCCAGGATTTAAGGTTTGGTGGTTGATGTTAGTTAACTGAAGGGACTTGAATTTCTCTGTGACCATGATAAAGAAATTAACTTACCAATGGGTCCTTAAAGCCTAGATTTCTGCAACATGATCAAAATTAAAACACAGGAATTAGGGGAAAAACACCGTTAAAATGCGTTAAATTTGGTTCCGATAAAGAAAGGCAGATTTTCTTCGCTCTCGCCTACAACTACGCCTAGAATTAGTCGAAAAATATTTTTTGCAACACCTCAATTATGCAGATAATTAAAATTTTCTTCAAATATTTCACAACGATATTTTACTATATTTGAGTATATTTTACTATTTTACTTAATTTGAGTTAAGATAGGTGGATGAATGTGATTAACGGGGTCGCATTTCATGCATTTATGCGCGAAACACTTCGAATAAAGCGTGCATTAAAAAAAGCAAATAAATATTCCAATTCTTAAGCGATTGCTCCTGCCACCTGGTGGTCAGTCCACCGGTCTGTAGTCAATAGTTGCCTACATACTGTGAAAATTTGACAGCTCCGTCAGTTTGTATACGGCAGCTATGGCGAGAACAGTGTGAAACAACTTTGATCTATGAACTTCAACCTGCTCCATCCGAGCCTATACAAAATAGGCCATCGTGGCCTTCGTGTCGCGCATGAGCGATGATGAGCATGATTGACCGCCCGAGCCAGATCAGCAGTTATTACACAGAGAACCAACAGATGATGTTTGGGACCAGCATACATCCTCAATGTGAAAAACTGGTGATCCCAAACCAAGGCAATACCGGCGCCGGCCTCGCCCGAATGCAGGTCAAGTAGGAAATGGGTAGGAATATGTTGACGTGATACTCGCTTTATTGGAAGCCGAGAACACCTCTGCGCTTCCACGAGAAATCACTGGGATGTTGGATAAAATGGTTGGGTTTGCAGCGGATCCGTTTTGGTGTACTGAATTCAACTGACGTCGGCAGCGAATCAGATATTTAACTATGTTCCCGATTTATTCTCTGTACAGAGATGCACATTGAAGTTATTCATGTTTTGGCACCAATTTACACCAACAGTAGGGATGTTGTTGAGGCCACTCACAAGTGTGGGTGGTTTATTTCAATGGAATTCAAGAATACGTTAAAAACATCGAGTTTGAGGACCGCTTTAAACCAACAGTACACAGTTCGAACGAAACATAGTAAATTTATGACGACTTAGATGTAGTAAATTTACCAAAGTCATATGTAATAGAAATTTTAACGTGATCTTTAATTTACAGCACAGAAAGTGTTAGCTGTAAATTTACTCGTACTGTATAAATAAGCGCTGTAAATTTAAAAATATGCTTTAATCTACCGGTAAAATTTGTTGGGATTCTATAAAGCAGATTATATGTTTGTTTGTTTCTTGCTTTAAAAATAAAATGAAAAGTTATTGATAACAATATATTTATTGGTCTTGTGAAGTTTTCTTCACAAGATTTTTATCTGTGTTCGATAGTTTTTTTCACACATCGACAAATAATAAAGAGGGATCAAATGACTCTTTTTTAGAGTTCGCATTTTTAACCAGGCACTTGTAAACATGCTGATTTCGGTGAATTCGGCCATGGTTCATAAAATCCAACACACTTCTGCTGCAATTTCCACAGTAACACATAGTTTTTTCGAGCATTCTTAAACCGTACTTCAGAATATTCAGCTTTTCACTCCCGAACCTAGACGTACACAATATGTCGGCGAATTTTTTTTTTTGATTCTGACATGACAAACTGAGCAGTGATGCTAAATTGTGTTGAGCTTATGTAAATTTCAAGCGACTTGGAAAGATAAAAGCGTGTCGTATAGTTTTATTTTTAATCAAAGGCAAATATGAATTCAAACTAGAATATATTTTTAAATGTGACACAGTTTTCCATGAACTAGACATTTACTGTATTTTGAAACGAAAAATATACTCAACGATTAATTATGTAACATATTTTCAGTGATGGTTTAGATTACATCATAAGTAAATTTCATATTTTTTTCTGTGTAGGGATGCTGTTGGGGCCACTCACAAGTGTGGGTAGTTTATTGGCATGGAATACAAGAATACATTTAAAACATCGAGTTTAGGGACCTATTTAAACCAACAGTAGGGATGCTGTTGAGGCCACTCACTAGCGGAAAAAATCTCCAAAATTCTGGCACTTCTGGAGATGGGAGTGTTTATCGAGTGAAGCCTAGCTCCGGCCATCCGACCTTTTGAGGCGACCGAAGGATTCAACAGAAGCTCAACGGAAGACGGAAGGCAAGGCATTATCTTTCCGTGCATTGGGCCGGGAGGTCGGTGCGACCGACCAAACGGTCAAGAAATATTTGGCCAAAATGGATATGCACATGCTGAAGCGTCAGTTCAAGCCAGCCGTGTCGGAGAACCAAGTGGCAAACCAGAAACAATGGCCGAAGATTTTGGTCAAAGAGATCTTCCCGGCGAAGCGGAACGTGCGGAAGCATGCCAACTCTTTCAATGTGCCCCAGCTCCGCCCAATCGAGAAGTTCTGAGCCAATTTGAAGAGAAGAGTATATGCAATTAATTTCGTGGCCAAAACGACGGATGATTTGATAAAAAAGGAGACCAAGGAACTGAAGATTATGCCTACAAGCTTCTTGAATTCATCCGTGGTCAAAGTTCCACCTAACTGCCGCATGGTGGCGCGGCAGGGAGTAAGAATATTTTGGTAAAGTTTCTTATTTCTTAATAAATGAAATGCAAGTTGCTTTGCTAAAATTTCTTTTACCGTGCATCCAAAAACAGTCGTTTTTTTAATGCGCGCATAACATATAATATCTCCATCATCGATCACTGTTGGAATTTGTGAGTCTGTTCCACATTCATGAACATTTAAGAAAATGTTCTTCAATTCAATTAGTATTCCAGCAGTTAACTTTTCAGCTTGGTTAAAAAAAGAGTCAGCAGGAAAAGAGTTTGAGGATAACAATGCCCTTAGACCGAACGAGTAATTTTGCAGGAAATCTATTCGACCTAATTGTGAAACACATTCATCATATGAGATGTTTTTTAGCCGGCTATATCTTCTATTTCGTGAGTACTTTCCGATGCTGACCCCTCGATGGCAAACTTCCCGCTACAGACCCTTGGGGTCTATTCATAAACCACGTAGACTTTTCTGGGGCGAAGGGGGGTTTGGCAATCTACGCTCCGTACAAAAATTAAAAAAAATGTATGGAGGAAAGTTTGCGAAGGGGGTTGCGATGTTCAAAAATCTACGTGGTTTATGAACAGGCCCTTGGGGGTGACGATGTTGTGGCTCTGAGCAGATAGATTGGCGTGGCAGAGATATCTCTACATTTAATCTTCCGATCAAGATACTCGTCTGGATACGGACAATCCAGGCAATAATTGTACCCCGTTTCAAATTCTGCGGAATCTATGATATGATGACTTTCTTCTGAATTCTGAGATCTTCTGAGTTGGTTCCGCCTCGTATATCACGGGTCGCCAACTAATGGTTCCCATAGGAGATTGCAGATCATCTAGCTTCTCAGCCACATCAGGTATACCTCAAGGAAGCCACCTGGGACCGTTGATTTTCATACTCTTCAATGACGTGCATCTGGTTATCGAAGGTCCTCGCTTATCGTATGCTGACGACTTCAAAATCTATTTAAAAATCTGCTCGATTGATGAATGCCACTTTCTTCAACGTCAGCTGAATGCGTTCGCCAGTTGGTGCAATTTGAACCGAATGGTAGTGAACCTTCCAAGTGCTCCGCTATCACGTTTTCACGAAAAAAGCAACCGGTTATGTTCAACTATGAACTGCATGGTTCGCAAACGAACGCGTTTGCGTTCGTCAGTTAAAAGCCCTGGGTGTGATCTTAGATTCGCAGCTATCATTCAGGCAACACATCACATATATTGTTGATAAAGCGTCTAGAACCTTAGGGTTCATATTCAGGATAGCTAATGTCTGAAATCACTCTATTGTTCCCTGGTACGAACGATACTCGAGTATTGTTCTGCAGTTTGGAACCCAAAATACAACAACGGTGCTTCACCGTTCAGTTCAACGTCGCTTTCTCCGTTTTGCGCTTCGTAGACTACATTGGAATGATCCATTTCGGCTACCCAGCTACGAACACCGTTGTCAACTGATCAACCTAGGGCTGCTCCGGACTAGAAGAGACACAAGCAGAGCCTTGATCGTCGGCGATATCCTGCAGGGTAAGACAGATTGCGGGGCTCTTCTGAGGCAGATCAACCTGTTTGTTAAACCTCGACCGCTTCGCAACAATCTCTTGTTAATGCTGCCTCTGCATCGAACAAATTAAATTCCGGACTACAGAGAGTGTTCAACAAAGTGGCATCGGTCTTCGATTTTCATCTCTCACAAGATGCGCTTCTTCGAAGGTTTTCATCTATTTTTGCCGGCAGGAATAACGGACTATGAGATCAAGACTTACCATTTATTTTTAAATGTTTTTATGTTATGACCATGCTTAAATGCGTAACTGTAAATTTTGACAATGTATTTTTAAATAATTAACATCATTGTGGCCACACCCAGCCTGTTGATGAATAATAACAATAAACAATAAACTTTGGGCCATCAGAAATCCTCACCCACCAAGGAATTGGTATGGTTTCTAAAATTAAAGAAGATCGTCTTCAAAAGGAATGGGAAAGGGAGGTTCAGGTTCGGTCTGTTGTCTGCTGATCAGGCAACGGTTCAGGAAATCGTAGGAGATACAGCTTCTCCAAAGCTTTCCAGATCTCCAGTGCTGGATTTTAAGGTAACTAACCCCGTCGGTCCCTGGGTGCAGCTTGGAGATCCTTCCCATTTTCCACTTCATAGGAGGCACTTTCCTCACGGATGATTACCATTCGGTTCTACCTTGAATTTGGCAAGCGTTTCCAAAAATCTTGAAACTTTCGTTGCATTAACTGATACCGATCCAACCGGCGAAGGCGAGCACCTCCTTGGAAAGACCCTGCAAGTTACGATCGGTAGATCCTGGCCATAATCCATTGGCAATAGTAAGCGATTTCAACGCCTGGGAGTGAAGGAGTCGCCTTACCAACCCGGGTCAGATCCCGCTAGTGGCCCCGGCTACGGTTAATGTAGACATGGCCAACGTTGGTACCTAGAGAACCTACCATAGAAACAGAGTTGATCATCGACGTGACGTTCGGCAGCCATTGGTTGTTGAGCAACGGGGGGTGGAGGATGGCTATACCAATAGCGGTTCATTACAGTGATCAACTCGTATCGCTACTAACACGTGTCCGCCCAAGGCGGAGGATGCAGAGAGCGCGGTCACCGCAACGGCCACCCTAAAGAAGGAGACAAAGGTCAGCAGGCTTGTGTTTGAAAGCCAATACTGGCTCGTGGGATGACGACTAAAGGGTGTCCACAGTTAAATTGCATCACTTTAAACTCGTCCTCAAAAACAAGTCTCTCAACCGATTGTCATGAAATATTCAGGAAATAAAATACAATGTATAATCTTAGTAAAGGTATTTTTATTTCACTGTATTTCATTATACCAAATCCAAAAGCCCGAGCTTTCTTCCTAATACCACGCATAAGATATTGTACAACGCTTGAACCGACATTTTTCCGCTTTCAACCATGACTTTAACATTTCCTGTTCTGTAGTGACAACTTTGGGATGTTTACGAAGCTCGTGCTGCATTATAGTCCAATATTTTTCAATTGGCCGCAACTCTGGAGAGTTTGGGAGATTCGGCACGAAATTGACATCATTGTAACACTCAAGAACGTCCTTGGAGTAGCGACAAAGAGGCTAGTGGTCCGGCCAAAACATTGTCGGAATGTTGTGTGTTTTGAGAAACGGAAGCAGTCGTTTTTCAGGCATTCATTGAAGGTTGTCACGATAGGCTTGCTCCGTTTACTACACGAACAAATCCCTGCCAAATCATGAATTTCTTGGGGAACTTTGACACTTGCTGTTTCCTGAGAGACTCTGGAACATCGAACTTGTCTTTTGCAGTCACATACTGGAGCCGGGAATTTGTTAAAGCCTGCTTTTACGTGTGTTTCATCAACATTTGTGTGTACAGCCAACGCGCACGTGTTTTAGCTGTCCTATTCTGTTTTTCATTGCGGTTTGGAGCTTCCTGAACTTTGAATGAACGGAGCCCGGCTCGTTTCTTGGCTTTTTGCAAGAAACTTGTGGTCAAGTGCTGATTTTTCGCGACATCCCAAACGGAACAGTTGGGTTTGTGTTTAAAGGCAGCAACCACTCGCTTGTGATCCTTCACACAGTACGGAACACTTTTTCTACCACTCACCTTCTTCCGATCGACAGTTAAACGTTCCCGAAACGTTTTATGACACGAGACACTGTAGACTGGTAAGTTTTCAACATCTTTCCGATGACTCGGTGCGAAAGAAGTGGGTTGTCGAGGTGCGTGTGCAAAATGTTCTCCCAAACTTGCTGTTCCTTCGACTCCATTTTCGATACTACGACACATTTCAAAATGAAACTCACGTAGTGTAAACAATACACACTGAGGTCATTTCACCCAAAATTTCGTTGAAATCGACCCAAAAGGCGAAATGTTACAGCCTATTGAAAGTGATGCAATTTAACATGTTTGCGGTTTGTTTTTATTTTAAATAGGCTTAGTGGTTAACATCCATACCTCTTAGGCCAAAGTCACGAGTTGAAATCCCACCTCCGGACAAGTTACGAAAATACCCAAAAGGTATTTGAGTGACTACAACGGGAGATGAACCAGCCCAAAACCAACTGAAAAGCTCGATAATCAAGGAATTATAAAAAAATATCATCAACTTCAGCAAAATGCGTTGTTGGTTGTTTTTACATAGTCTTTCGAGAACTATTCAGCTAGAATAAGTAGAAAAACTCATTTTTCGTGAGAGGTGTAACTCATTGGAATTCACATACATGACTTGGCAAGCGATCTGCTTGTGTGGTAAACGGAGTGTGCCGTTCGTGACTACCGGGCCTGTAAACGGGGAGATCTATCTCGAAGAGTCTACAGAAGCCTCTGCTTCCTCTGTCGATCTTCTAGCCGTATCCAGCTTCGTGCCACTTTTCAAACGTTGTCCTGGTGTGGTACGAAATCAATGGGGCCACTTTCATGCACAAGGACATTACCATCTTACCAATCAGACTAAGGCCTCTGCTGTACACAGAAGTTGTCTCTATTCTATTCGGTCCATGGCTGTTACTCACCAGCCTCGCTGTCTGCGGAGGGTCCGCAGGTCGCCTTCTACTTGATCGATCCACCTTGCTCGTTGCGCGTCTCTTCTTCTTGTACGTGTCGGTTCGTTTTCGAGAATCATTTTCACAGGGTTGTCGTCCAACATTCTTAAGACATGCCCAGCCCATCGTAGTCGACCGATTTTTGCGATGTGTACGATGGGAGGTTCTCCCAGCAACTGGTGCAATTCGTGGTTCATTCACCTCCTCCACGTTCCGACTTCCATCTGCACTCCACCGTAGATGGTATGCAGCACCTTCCGTTCAAAGACTCCGTTGGTCCTCTACTAGCAATGTCCATGTTTCGTGGCCGTAGAGTACTACCGGTCTAATTAATGTCTTGTAGATGGTCAACTTTGTGGTTCGGCGAACTTTGTTGGATCTCCGATCTTAGTGTCCTTCGGAGTCCAAAGTAGGCACGATTGCCAGCCATAAAGGGCCTTTTTATTTCTCTGCTGGTGTCGTGATCGGCGGTCACCAATGAGCCTAGATACGCGAATTCATCTACTACCTCGATTTTATCACCGTCGATCTGAACTCGTGCTAGGAGGCAAGCATTGTCTTCTCGTGAGCCTCTCCCCTTCATGTATTTTGTTTTCAGCGCATTAATCGCAAGCCCAATCCTACCAGCTTCAGCCTTCCTAACTTTTAAACAACTGGCCTAACTTAAGAAACAAAATTTACAAATGAAACATAATCAAATATTATTTTTTGATAAAATATGAAAATACACCTAAATTTCAATATTCATAACGAAAACAAAGATTACATTCGTTTTTCATGGTTTTCATGGTCTCGTGAGAAGAGAGTCTCATCGTTTTTAATTTTTTTCTTGAAAGTTCAAGCTTTTTTACATAAAGGATGATACGGTCAAAATTTGGTCAAGGGAAAACGCGTGTAAATCGGTGAAATCGTTTATTTAAAAAATCAAATTAAATTTCTTTTTCAAGTTCAATTAGTATAAAATTCAGGAAAAATATTCAGTTAGGCTTCCGCTTTTCCAAATCCGAATTGCCGGGCCTTACGCTTGACCCCTGCCATCAGATTTTGTACAGCCACCTTGTCCACCTTCTTCGCCGCAGAAAGCCAGTTTGCCTTGAACTGCTGCTCGTCCGTTTTTTTGGTCTTCTTTAGGGTCCGCTTGACAATAGCCCAGTATTTCTCAATTGGGCGGAGCTCTGGCGTGTTGGGAGGGTTCTTGTCCTTGGGAACCACCTGCACGTTGTTGGCGGCGTACCACTCCATGGCCTTTTTACCGTAATGGCAAGATGCCAAATGCTGCTTTTCAAGCCACAGGTACAGATGGCTTGCCAAACCAGATATTTCTTTGCGAACTTTGACAGTTTCGTGTGCTTGAAAATATCTGCTACCTTTCCCCTTCCTTTTGCCGTATAAAACTCCTGTCCCGGAAGCTGCTTGTAGTCGGCTTTGACGTAGGTTTCGTCGTCCATTACCACGCAGTCAAACTTCGTCAGCATCGTCGTGTACAGCCTCCGGGATCGCGCTGGCCGTCGTATTTTGTTTATCATCGCGATTTGGAGTCACTACCTTCTTGTAAGTCGATAGTCCGGCTCGTTTTTTGGCTCGATGTACGGTTGTAGACGATACACCCAGCTTATTTGCGGCATCTCGGAGAGGTAGGTTAGGGTTTCGCTTGAAACTACCGGCAACTCTCTTTGTCGTCTCCAGCGGCTTCCGGTTTTCGATTTCCCCGATCCAGACTTCCTGGCTGTCGACAAACGTTCCCCAAACACTTTAATTACATTTGTAACGGTTGATTTGGCAACTTTTAGCGATTTTGCCAACTTTGCGTGACGAGTAGCTCGGATTTTCGCGATGCGCGAGCAAAATTTTGAAACGCTGCTCTTCTTGCTTGGACGGCATTTTGACAACTGAAGAGTGAATTCCAAAATCAAAATAGGAGCAACATTCTACACACACACACCTTCAAAATGAGGGGTGTTTAGGTTTTTAAATGCAAAATTGAAAGAAATACGTCAAGTTGATATTGACCAAATTTTGACCGTATCGCCCTTTATCATTAAAAAATATGCGGTGCATGCATTTTAATTTCTGAGCTATGCTTACTATCTCACTACGCGTTTCCATTCTTCACCATCCTCCACTGGATCAAAAATTATGGACAAAGAACCACAAAGAGGGAGGGTCTGAAAAATCTCAAATATGAAATACCTGGTTTATGGCCCATCCCTCAGCTCTCAAAAAGCAAAATGAACTTACAAAAAGCACTTTCTATTGATGGGGACGAAGTTATTCAAATAATTTATTTTTATTTAAAATAAAAATACTTTTTTTCTATATGTTATGTCGAAACTTTCGAGAAAAAATAATAATGTAAAAACGAGTAGGAATATTTAATTACCTCTTATTTGCGAATTAAGTTGTCAAAATCGGCTCAGTGGTTAACAATTTATGAATTTATGTAAAAATGCATTTTTAAAAAATCATAAATGGACACCCTACTGACATTAAAGGGTGTCCACGATGAAATTGCCACACACAAAATTGATTCGCAAAATTCGAGTTTTCATCCGATTACCATCAAATTTTCAGGGATTGAGAAATAACTATTAAACTTCATTTTACCATTTTATTCGTATTTTATTTACAGTCCATACGCAAATGCCCGCACCTTGGCCTTAACCCCGGCCATAAGATTCTGCACAACCTGTGAATCAACCGTTTTTTGCATGTAAACCCATACTTTCTTCAGTTCCTCGACTGTCTTCACTACCTTAGGTCGTTTAAGAAGGTGCTGCTTCATAATCGCCCAGTACTTCTCGATGGGGCGGAGCTCCGGAGTGTTGCAAGGGTTGAACATTTTCGGCACGAAATTGACCTTTATTGTCACGCATACCACTTCAGCACGTCCTTGGAGTGGTGGCATGAGGCCAAATCCGGCCAGAAGATTGTTGGGACGTTGTGGGCCTTCAGGAGAGGAAGCAGCCGCTTCTGGAGGCACTCTTTATGTACACCTGTCCGTTCATCGTGTCCTGGGTCACGAAAGGTGCACTCCGCTTCCCGCACGTGCAGATGGCTTGCCAAACCAGGAATTTCTTCGCAAATTTGGACATCTTCTGAGTGCGGACATGCTCCGGAACGCTGAACCTATCCTTGGCCGTGAAAAACAGGTTGCCGGGGATCTGTTTGAAGTCGGCCTTCACATATGTTTTGTCGTCCATGATGCAGCATTCAACTTTCGTCAGCATGTTGAGGTACAACTTCCTGGCACGGGTTTTGGCGGACTTGTTCTGCTTCTCGTCGCGATTAGGGGCCTTTTGTACCTTGAACGTTCGAAGCCCAGCCTTAGTTTTGGCCTTCTGGACAAAACTTCGGCTTAGGTGCAGCTTCTTAGCCACATCCCGAACGGAGGCGTTCGGATTTCGGTTGAAGGCCCCAACTACGCGGTTGTGATTTTTGGTGTTGTACGGAATACTTTTTCCTTCACTTCTGGGCTTCCGATCGGTGGTCAACCGTTCCTCGAACCACTTAATCACTCGCGACACCGTGGAACTCGTGATTCCCAACGTTTTAGCGATGGAACGATGCGAGAGATCCTTGTTCTCGTGATGAATGCGCAAGATTTTATCACGCACGAGCTGTTCTTTCGACTCCATTTCCGCGAGTTTTGATCACAGGACTTTAAAACTTGCAGGATGTAAATAATGCGCTATGAACTAAATCCACCCAAATTAAATTCATTAAATTCTACTCAACGGTTAAAAAGTTAGAGCAATTTTATAGTGTGGTAATTTCATCGTGGACACCCTTTATAAAAAAAATATTAGTGGATTATATCAGAAATATAAGCGCAAGGGTCACGTAGGACCACGTTGGTTTATAATAATAAAGGTATCATCTAATTTATACGTTTCATTACACATATGGTTGGTTAAAATAGTTCTATAATTTTGGTTTGGATCCGTTCCTTCTTATGAATTTCGCTACTTACTGCTCTTTCGTGATCTTCATCTATCTGGGCCACTCTATACAACGCTAGTATATAGCACGCGAGACGAATCGAAATTATTTTAAAAGGGAGGAATCGCAAGTTTTTAGTGGCCCGAAATTTAATCACTGAATTGGGTTGACATGGAAAGCTGTAACTGTTCGGTTAGCCGGCCTTGCAAGACTCTGTCTCCTATACCACAACCAGGTGGACTGTGACAGGTGGACGAATCCCTGTCCGAACCTCCAGCTGAGACTGAGAGCTCGTGTCGAAAACTGAAATCATTTCGGTTCATTCGTGCGTAATACTAGCGTTGAATAGCAAGGCCCACAAAGATGAGCATCGCGAAAATACAGTACGAAGCAAAATTTTAAAAAGGGGGCAGGCCTCACTTATGAAATCAGACACCAGCATCAAAGCAAAATAATTTTGCAGCTGAGGGGTGTGGTTATTTCTGTATTCAGCACGGAATAAAACTAAATGAAATAAAAAGGAGAAGACAATTTTAACCATTTGTTACCCGTTTTTGAGGACCCGGATAGGGAAAAACATATTTTCAACCTTTTGTATAGGATTTGTATGGGAGCAAAAGTATGTCATTTATAAGTTAAAAAACTGAACTGCTTATCCTAATAGCACTGAATTGTTATTTCAATGCAAAAAAAGTTGTAAGTTTTTCTGATCAGATGGTGTATAAATGAAATCATTGTGTTCAGTTTAACGAGAGTTATTAGCGTTCAAAAACCTTTCACTTTAGCGTAACGCTCTCATTTTACAAAATTTTGAAATGACACCCGGTATAGAAAAGAGAAACGTGCTACGTTAAAAAATACGGGTCTAATATTTTAACAAAACTACCAATTATTACGAAATTCTGAGAGATGTTGTATATGTTTTCTATAAAATTGATGATATAGTATATTTTGCGACTACGTCATGTCGGATGTTCGTAATACGGAATGTTTATCCGACGTGACATCACTGTTCGCTCGCTCTACAATGTTCAAGAAATTTCTGCTCCTAATACACTCCGGACCTTCTGTAAACGCCATTGCGCTAAAGCGCTTCATCATCCGCGCCTATTAGTAAATATACCCTCCGAAAAAACCGAGCATAAACGGAACAATTGCCGAAAGGACCAACAAACAACAAATTGCTGCCCGATACGACGAAGGACTCCTAACCCATCCCTCGTCGCTTCATGCTTCCGTTGCCCTTTCTTCCAGTGCTGCGCACAGTGGGAGTAGAATGTTTCAATTAGGTCAATAAATCGATAAGGATTTACTTTTGCCATCATTTGGCAAACACTTTGATGATTTCTCTTCAAAATTTGACACTCCGATAATAAGTAAACGTTTTCAAAAATCCCTTTGTTGTTGATCGTATTTCAGAAATAAATCTGCTAAAATTCCATTTCTCAAATTAAAGCAAAATTTCACCAAATAGGAAACAGACTTAACAACCTTTCAGACAACGACAACATGATCGTAATATTTTAAATCCATCATTGGACCATCCGACCCCACCGTGAGCCATCGAAAAGTGTATTTCAGCTACCGCGGTCGGTGGTTGGTACTTCGATTTCCGTGCCAATGCGCCGTTTATTTTGATTTCTCCTTAATTTGTGATCGATTTGCGACCGTGATGGTAGGTATCGAAGCCACAATCACAACATTTCCATACAAATACCTTCAGAGCTACATAGTGCATATTATTCTTCGTTGGTGATAAATTCACGCACCTTGAACTCTCTCCGACTGTCAAAGGAATTCTCCACCTCGTCGTGAGAACGGCTGGAGTTCGCATTTGTCATCGGAACCATTGTTACGGGAAACGTGTGTGATTTGCAGATAAGATCGGGCCCAACACTGGCATTGCTAATAGAAACGTTTCCTCCCTGGAAAAGCGACGATATCGATGATGATGTTATGGATATTGGACACGCGATACAAATTGGACAAAAGGGGAAAGCGACCTCATCGCATCAACCCAAACAATGAACCAGATGCGGATTATGATAAACAAAGTTAGCATTTAAATAAAGAATAAGAATTGTTCAAATAACTAATTAATTTTAGGGATATATGAACCGAATTAAAACAATATGAAAAGCTTACGGTTAGCTTCAGAATCGATGCTACCGGCGCATATTTCATGAGCATAATAACAGAGTGTTTCAATCATGATTCACACATCAATAATGAACGACTCGTGAATGGAAATTCTGCCTAATGTGTGATGAATCGAGTCGATTGGATTTACTTCTACTCCATAAAAAAAAGAGTGACGAAGTGAGACCCTTTTTTCCGTTCCCAGACACGACAGCAGTACATATTTGAATAGTATCAAATTTGCACGTTATTTGTTATTTTCACATTGCAATTGTTCTCACCGCCAACAGCACGCATAGATTCGTTTGCAAAAACAGTCGTGTCTCCAATACAACCGACCGACACGGACACAAATATCAGCAAACACACAGACAATTCGCGCGCTCACACCTGCCTGAAAGGGACGTGTTTGTGGGATTGGCGTGAAAAAAAGATCCCCTCCATTTGTACACTGTGAATTGGTTAGACTGGTTCTGGTGACATTTTTCATTCGATTTGCACGGAGCATCACCTCACTCAAGTGAAAGCGACTTGTTTTGACTCACTCGACTAGCAAAGTAGGCCCAATTGAGAGGAGAAGAGAACCACGAAGTAGCGTTTTTGACGATCAAAATCAATTAATTCAATTTATCTTTGAATCTTCAGATGTCCACAACTATCCAAATGGTTTACAAACTCTAATGTCATATCGCTTAAAGAGAACTTCAGAACACTTCAGAATAGGACTGTTTGAAATGTTCATCTAGCATACTATCGCCATTATTTGCTGTGATTTCTGATCAACTGCTCTAAACTTTCCATATGGCACTTCATCTGATCAAACTCGTCACACTCATATAACCTTTCCCACCATCCAAGAAAACTTCGGACAAAATCCCCACAACTTTTCCGAACCAGCTCAGCACACCAGCGATGTTCCCACAGTTGTGTATTTTTTTTTCGCCTTCTCCATCCTGATTTTGTTATTTAGTTTGGTCGGGAAATTATTTTATTGCATGATTGCTTTTGTGCAAACCCTTCTCGCTTTTCCTCGTTCCTCGCAGGAATTTCCCCCCGTCCCGGGCGGTGGTGAACGTGACTTCGAGTGGACTGGAATTTTCGCCAATCCGTCCGCCCGACAGGTACACAACACTCGTGGAACTCGACCGATTGATGAAGGAAGGTTCGTATGATGTGGTGTTGGCTTTCGTTCATCACGATTTTATTGAAAAATCACCTCTTGTTTTCTTTTTTTTTTGTTGCTTCGGTCGATTTCATTGATGGCATTCTAAAGAATCAGAATGGGTGTAGATGTGAGAGTACTTTGATCAGCATGCAGTTGATGGATAAGGTTTTGTTTTTGTTCGACTCGGTCCGCCTACTGCGATGAGGTGCGATGATGGAAGGACGCGCAACAGGTTGAGTGTATTTTATGTGTGGCATCGATATTGTCCTTCTCTATGGTAGATTAAAACAATATTAATTGGCATGACGAGTTTTTGGAAATGCATTTGATGAGAACGGGAGTTTGATTGATGTTTTTATAGGCGCCATAAATGAACAGTTTATAAGCTTTGATGGATTTATGTGGACAAGAACTGTGTTTCTAAAAAATGCCAATATAGTAATTTGGAACAAACTATTCTATTTGGAAATGGATCACAGCAAGCGCTGCCCGCGGATGGTTTAGTTTTGCGCGAGCTGTCACGTTTTTTTCTTTTCTGTTTGTTAAAAATAGGTGTAAGTGAATTTGTGAAAATGTGAATTTGTTTCGAAAAATTTCAAAATGTTGTTTCGGAAATTGTGAATTTGCAAAAAGTTTTGATGTCCCAGCAGTATAGCTTTACGCTCAATTATCCATCTCTATAGAAAAATTAGTTGGTGAATATTTTCGTTTCCCTTTTCTCAAAAATTTGTTTCCTTTTTGATTAAAATGCTTTTGCTTACATTGGTGATGAAGAGAACCATGACGAGTACCATTAGCGGTATAGGAGCACGATCAAGCGGTCACTCTTTTGCCTGTCAAGAAGGTTCCCTTCCCCCTTGCCTACCACGCACTGTGGCAGCTAGGCAAGAGATTGTCTGCTTGATCGGATGCCGCCTTTCAAACATGCCCTACGCTCAATTTCACAACCTGCCGTACTTTTATCAATACTTTCTTTTCACATCTTTGATTCTAGCATAAATTGCTGTCCACTCCTAGGGTTGCATGTTGATAAGAAGGATATTTCCAATTTTCAAACACTATAATTGATTACGTGCTTCATGCAACAACAAAAAACATGATTAGTTAAATGGATATTTAGTCTAGTCGAACGGGAACATGCATGTACACTTAAATATTATTTCTTCGACAGTAGACCTAACTAAAAGTTTTCCCTCAAAAAAAAATAGGCTAAACTAAAAAAGTGTGTTTGATTAAATTAATTTGCTCGTTTATTTTAATTGATGCTATCCTAAAGGTCTCAGGGCACCGACATCAACATGACTTTTTGGTAGTTTGTAGTGGAACAAGATTATGAAAGTTTTAACCATGACATCCTTAATGTTGATCTGAATCGGTTCAAGGGGGTAATTAAACATGTACAAACATTTTGTGAGATACACCAGCTGCTGTTGACATGAATCGGTCCAAATAGTGGCTCTCAAGCGTTATTAAAAATAAACATACTCTATCTTCTCTATCGAAAACCACCATCTCACCTTTTGAGTTGCCCTAGTGGCATCATTATCGTTGGTTTAAATTGGTTCAAAATGGCTAATAAGCGAAGGCAAAAATCGTAGTTAATGAAGTAAACCATCATCACACTTTTACGTGGCTTCAATGGCATCTTCATTGTTAGTTTAAGGCAGTACTAGTATTCTAATATATATTTGCGCATCTCATTGAAATCAACCGTCATTCAGTGAATAATCTGAAAAGATGATAAGAATTCAGCGCATCGGTTACTAAAACTAGCTCTGCTGCCAAACCGATCTTTTTATCCAACATCCTAGTGATTTTTCGTGAAGAGGATTCCTCGGCTTCCAATAAAGCGAGTATTACGTCGACACATTCCTCCCGTTTCCTTATTTAACCTGTATTCGGCTGAAGTCGGCGCCGGTATTGCATTAATTAAGGATCACCAGTTTTTACACATTGAGGATGTATGTTGGTCCCGTACGTCATCTGTTGGTTATCTGTGTAATTAAAGCTGTTTAATCAGAGTCAGCTATTCTGAATCGCAATTAGTTTTTTGCTGGCCTTCAAGTTAGTGTTATTATTTAACAGCTTGCAACGCTTGAACCATTTTTACCGTTGTAAAATTTTGTAGCAAACGGGATGAAGCACTCAGTATGGACCCAATTCCCGACAATCGCTAATACTCAGCCAAATTCAAACCAAAAAAATAGATTTTCTGAGCATAAATATACTCATACAGTTATGATTAGCATTAGCATTAGCATTGACGCTTGCACACCTCGTGGATGGAGCTACGATGAGGAATAACTCGTTGAAGACATTGCATGTCACCATAAAACGGATCAAATAACTGATACGTTTCGTCACACAATAATCTCCACGAAGACACTCCTCGCTCGCTCACCTGGCCACGTCCATGCAACCGTTGGAGATAGGGAGGATTTGGTATCTACCTTAAGAAGACACGGAGAACCCACGTAGTCTTCAGTAAATATCAAAGGAAAGAGACCTAAGCATTACCGGTTGGGACCTAAGCATTAACTAAAGTCCTAGCCCTATGTGGCTTATGGTTATAGCGCTATTACTCGCTCTCTGAAAAGAGAAAATATACTCATACAGTTATGATGTACAAAAATTCAAGGATGAAGCAATATGGTTCAAAGTAGTGCTTCACCCAACTATCATACTCTTTGCCTAGGAAAATCGAAGTAATTCGATTAAATTTGACTGCGCATCTTGATTAGGATTAAATATTTTAGTAGACTTTAGTAGTGCATTTGAATCAATGACAACTATATAAAGTCTGGCCCAGTAGCCACAACAATATTAGTGAAATGAGCTAAATTCGCTCATGACATCAATACCCCCGCGCTCCTTGCGCACGCTACACAAGCGGTCGGAAAGTGCCAGGTCTTACTATTTTTTTGATTCGTTCACTCCGTGATTTTTTATTGTGTGCGCTATAAAAAATAATTATTCAACCGATTCCAGTCTATCATTGATGGAAAATTGGCTCTGTTTCGCTACTGGATTGTAAAGTTCCAGCGTTTGAACGTTAATGTGGCAGAAACTGAATTACCACAGTTGAATTTACTATAAATGACCCATTTTATCGGGAGTAAATGCTTATGCTCAATAAATGGCATTTGTGTCATGATTATTTCCACAATACAGCATTTATAATGAACGTTTGAACCGATGTTTTCAATCTAAATCTGCACGCCCATAGAAAGTTGTACAGTCTCATCACTCGTCGGATCAGCAATATTTACATTATTTTTGCTTCCAATACAAGCAAGCCGCGCGTTGCGCCAGACCTTATATAGACGTCATTGCATTTGAGTAATGTAATTTTGTGTTTTGAAGCGTTACTTTCACACTACGTCAAATTAATTATCATTTTGGGCTTTTACATTCATGTACATTTAACAACAGACGTAAATTTCCGTCTAATCGGCCACTCTTTTTATGTACACACAAGCAACCTAAAATTTACACATTTTTTTCTAAGAGTGCAGCTCCCACACCCAGAAAATAAAACAAAAATTTAGATCCGGACTTCCTTGTAGTAGTTTTTCTGTTTTGACATTCTTTAATTTACAACTCGTACTGCAAATTACTCCAGCTGCGACGAAATAATAAACCATCCTTGGTTTGTGCCAGTCAGGATGACAATGAAGAAAAAGTGGAAAATGAGTGTTCCTCGTACGGTGCCATCATGTCCACGCTATATGTCCTAGCGGACCAAAATCAACACTGAACATTGGCAACAAGTGTGACCATACACTAGACACACAAAATTGAACTGGCAATAGAAAAAAATGTCATGATATTTCTGTACAGTTTTCTACCGGCGACGAAATATTTCCACTGCCGAAACAGATAAATTATGTCTTAAGCGTAATATAATTAAATGTCACTTTGAATTTCGTTGTTTCCGACTAAATAATTACTGCATGGATGTGACGATTATCGAACAGAATCTAATTTTAAGAATGGCTTCATGCACAAAGTGCACAAGTGGATTTCAAATCAAGCCAAATGCAATCTTTATATTATTTGAAACTCGTGGCGAAAAGAAGGCGCCATTTTTTTTCTCTCTTTTTTCCATCGTTCGCGTTCGATTCAACTGTACCTGAGGTTTTGCGAGTGATGTATAGTAGAGTGCCCTGCGCATGGTTTCTCATTTCTTTTTCATGCTTCAAGGGGCGTCCAAAGGCCGGTATCATTTTCAAAGGTGCGTCATCATCATCATCATCAAAATGCAAAAATAATTTTTCATTTAAAAATGAAATCAATTTTAATTAAAATGTGTATCAGTTGATAGTGAATATTGAAGATGATGATGATGACTGGACCTCTTGCTTGACGCCCCACACAATCGATGGCTTTCGTGCTTGCCAAACACAGGTGCTTTGCCTCATAAGCTGACAAACAATGAAGAGCGCTGTATCTGTATCAGATGATCGTTGAATAAGAGGAAATGTGTGTTTACTACGATTATTATATTATTTACCGTTTATTAGATTTTACTAGATTTAGTTAGATGGACAATAAAGAGAACAATTTAAATATATCAGTACCAATTAAAACCAACAGTACGGATGCTGTTAGGGTTCACATAGTGTGAGTGTGATAGTGGTTTTTCAATGAGAGAAAAAGGAAATTCAAAGTTACTTTTGAGAATTCATTTGAACATATTTAAACCAACAGTAAGAATGCTGTTGAGATAAGTCACATAGTGTGGTATGCGCTCAATTTTCAGTAAAAACACTACGCAAGTGTTATAAACTTAATTTTTATTTGATACGCTGCTAACATTAGAGTAGCTCATCAGATTAGTGTTCCCAATATTTGCAATCTAGCAATTGTTTGCTAGCCCTGCCTTTCGGTTCAGACGCGTTCTGCCGACTTGGTCGAGCCAAATTTCATATGTGAACGTTTAAAATCAACGAACCAAAGGAACAGCATATAAAGATCACTTGAAGATGCGATGGGCACACTTAGAATTTTATGCCGAGTCTCTGAAACCGAGATCCGCACAGCCGACCTCTCAGTTTCGAACTTGGTTTTTATATGTTAACCGATAATCGCGGTGTGGGTCAAACTGAAAACTCATATAGTTAGCTGGCAATCTCGGCATGAACAAACTGATATATCGGTTTAAATTCGAAGCAAACAGAAATGAGGTTAACTGAGATTTCGGTTAAATTGTGTGTAAATATTCGAAGTTTTGAATTAGATTTTCATTGAAATATTGAATATTTCATGCCTATAGGCAATACCCTGCAAAAATGGTGTTTGCGTCGAATCCGGCTGGTACAAGAAGGCGTAGAGCACTACAAGCTAGATGGACAGATCAAAACAGGTAATTGTTATCCATTTTGTTCAATATCCCTATATTTTGGCCCAACAGCAAAGTACAATTTAAGCAATAAACGCAGAACGATGTATAACCCTAACCAATATTACTTTCAGCAAAATTTACCAAAATGTACAAAATTTTCATAACATAACATATACCGGGGAAAGAGAGAGACCATCAGGACACCCAAGTGAAACGATTTGGATAGGGAGCATGGGACTGCCTCCTCCCTATTGTAACATTTCGCGGAACTAGGGCGGGCTCTTCGACCCCATATTTTTGGTTTATTCTGTCAATCGAGGGCTCGATTCTAGGGTGCTGTGGGTGTGAACTAGTTTTTGGAAGGAGATTATCTTCCCTATACTCGCGGGTTTAGCGTATGTGCGTCCACTTATGGGTCCGCCACAACGATTTGTCCCTTCATACAGGTGCTTGATGATCACAAACAACAATAGAATCCAGGTCAAATTGTTCTTCAGATTATCACACTGCTATGGAAAGATACCTTGCTACAATAGATGGTAGAATTACATCATCGTCGTCATCATCATCTAAGTTCTTCATAAGATTCAGCACAGACTTCTTAGCGACAATCCTTCCAATCCTTTTCAAACTGTTGGATGGTATCTGCTGCCCAGACATGTTTCCTTCGCCAATGCCCAATACTCCTCGATTGGTCGAATTTGCGGACAATTAGGAGATTTATTTCCTTTGAAACGTAAAATGAAACATTCTTGGTGGTACATAATTTTACCGTTGATTTTGCGTAATGACAAGACGCAAGATCTGGCCAGACAACAGGATCCTTGTGGCTTTGAATCATGGATAGTAGTCGTATTTGTAAGCACGTATATTTTAGCATGTATATTTTACTGTCCATCGATGCAGTTGTGATGAAGGGTTACCACGAAACTCTTACAAAACTTTTTAGCTTGAATGGATGTATCAGACTAGGTTGAATACTTCCCCTTCACGCATCGTATAATGTTGTCGTCCGGGCAAGGATTTGTAGTCGACTTACACGTCGGTTTCGTTATCCATGATCATACAGTTCGAATTCCCAGCAAGCATCGTATCATACAACTTTCGCGCTTTAGGCGTGTTCAATAATTTTGTTTGGGGCTCCGTTTCGGCTGGTTTTACTTCTTATAGGTTCGATGATTCAAACGTTCTTTGGCCTGATGAACATTGGACTTCGGAGTGACAACTTTTTTGGCCACATCCCACTCTGAAATTTCATTCTTGTGCTCGAATGCCTTCCAAACGAGGATCTTAAAACTTTGCATTTTTCATTTTGCAGCCTTTGGTGGGGCAATAAGAGCGTAAGTCTGTCCAAAGCCAATGATGAAGGAAGGGTAATGGCGAACTAGGCTATTCAGACCACATGGCCTCCATGGGAACGAAAGAGGATAGGTTATCGTGGGTGGTTAGACGTCTTGGACCGGTAAAAACTACTGACAAAAGACCCCAAAATCGGCCAATGAAATATGGCAAATCCCGAAAAGGGAAAATAAGATCGTGAATTATCAAATCATACTTAATATGAAGTCATTGTTTTGATCATTCTGCAATAATACGTGAGATTACCTTAATAGAAATTGTTCAAAAGAGATGTAACATTTTACTGTCGCGATTGTTTTAGATGTGAGTCTGGGTTCTTTTTTTTGTATGACTTTAATTCAAGAGGCTATTAAAGCAAAACTACTCAATAGAGAGAAGAATTATTCTATGGCCTCAAAGATATTCGCATTCCTAAGAGGACCCTCCACGCCCTACACTTTTCATAAAACCTTAGCCTTTAATTCTTTGTCAGCATCTGTCTTAAGTAACACTATTCGATGACCTTTCTTCAATTCGAAAGCTCTGATCCTTAGCTAAATAGTATTTTGTTAGAGATGCTGCTTTAATCACGGCTGTCGTTTAGAACCCACATTTTAATTATAAGATATTTTTGAATGTAGAATTTTCAGAACCTGAAGCATCAGGACATATTATTAGTTGCTCACAATCATGATCAAAACACTCACCCTTTTCAGCAATGAAGCGAACAATAATATTATTAATGATACCAACAGTATAACTATATTTAATGTATGATCAAAGACAATTAGAGAATAAACAATTATGAAAGAATTGCCAAGCAAATGAAAAGAGCACTTTTTTGTCGTCTCCCGAAATTCTTTGGTATTTGAAGATTGTTCATAGCTCCGCCCAAGTGAATTGCGACTAAGCCTACCAGTATCACACCTCAATCACTGCCTTCAAACAAACGTACTACAACGTGGCAATTTTAAGAAAGCAGCGTGTGATACTATCAATGCTGATCATGTTCTTGGTCTCCCATGACGGCCTTTTGCATGAGATAAGCCCGCTCACCTAGGACAAGATGACAACTATGATCGTTGAGCAAGCTTTAGGCAAACGAGGGTTAGCCGGACCTTTCTTTCGATCCGATTTCGGTTTATCCTCACGCATCGGCTTTCTCACTTACTCCTCCCGTTTTTTTCCAACTTCCTCAGTGACTTTCCGGGTGCTGTACAGCATTTATGTACAATATTTCGTCGTTGTTCCGCTGAGAGATCAAGGTTAACTACAGGATGCAGTAGTAAACAAAAACTTTTTATTATTTATTGCGGAGTGGCGGTGGTTTCTAACTGCGTCCAGTACAGTCTTTATTTTACTACTGGAACTAATATTTGCAACAAGCAATCGTTCCAAAGATTGAAATCCACCTAAATATACTTATGAAGGATTTAGAAGCATTTCGTGCTTTCTGAAAACTTCATGATTCTATTGATTACCAAGCGCATATGTATTGTAGCAACCGTAGGAGATTTGCTTCTGTAGTTAATGATGTCATTTTCTTCGAAACCGCACAACAAATCGCAATGTTTTGTGATATGATTAGCGAAAATTTATAATTCTAGATAACTCCATGCAGACGTTTTCCAAATTTGACATGACAGATCGACAGGGTACCCCAAAGCAAGATGTTAAAAAGCGGACCCGAAGATTCAACAAGTTGACCCTTCAGAAAGTTCTACCAGTTATGTTGAAGCCTGAAATCAATTCAAGCATTTAGAATTGAGTTGACTTGTAACTTGTAAAAATGTAACAGTTTTTTACCAAAGGTCATAATTTCGATTTGCAGAATGCGTCCATGAAAAATTCAAAACTACTTTCATCTGCCTGACTTAAGTTTTAAGAAACGAACAATTTCACAATTACACCATAACTTTCAGTCTCAAGCGCCACATTTAACTCGTATTTAGTAAAAAGGGGTTCTACGCCGAAACGAAAAAAAAACCCGTATTTGTGATGAAAACCAAAAATTCTCCACTCAGTAAAGCCATTACCAAACCCATCGTTACAACACCCAGAGCGTTGCCATTCGCGCCGGAGCATTCCATATCCTCCATCCTGCTGGAATCGAGCGGAGAGACAGAACGACCCGGAAATGGGATTTTCCTCTAAAATTAAGTAATTATCACCCTCCGGTCTTCGCTTTTTGCGATTTCATTTCACGATGCCACTGTTGCATGAAGACACATACCCCCAAGCCGGAGCAATTTATGATCTTTGCAACCCTGACTTAAATTCCCTATTTCAACCGGTTTGTTCGTGAAGCTCGCCTGGGAGAATGATTTCCACCATAATTCTATTTTTATGCGTCGCCTCCCGACCGGAAATAGACTGGATGTGGGTGTTCGGACGCGGTCAAAGGACATTGCGAGAACCCAGAAATGTGTCTTGTCTGTTTAGTTTCTGTTCTGGCCAGGACAAACAAAGCGACTGGCCGACCCTTGCCACAGGCTTGACAGGGATGCCGGCCCTCGGTAATTTATATTCGGAAGCTGTAGCTTTTCTTTCTGTACTGGGAGTCCCGAAAGTAACCGACGAGGGTTGATGGTCCTCATTGTTGAGCCAGGCCAGAGCGAAGCGCTAGGGATTTCCAAACCGTGAGATGAAAATTGAAAAATCTTGACCGAATAAAAAAGGGGAAACCAAGGACATTCACTCCCGAGGAAAGTGGCCTCCTTCGGCAGGGTGGTGAAGAGCCATCAAATGGCGTTAATAGGGAAGATCATAAAATTTAATAACCAACCGGCTCGGACCGGCTGCCATTCTCGGAAGGGTGTGGGACCCCTTTCCGAAAGCGACGGAAAAGTTTTATTCTTTGGCAAAGGACGAGCTTTTGTCGAATGTTGAAAGAGCGTTGCGTGCCTGGCTTTCCGAGGCGGTGGATTTCGGTGCCTCTCTGCTTTTCAGGAGAAACTGCCAACGGGTGGCATAATAAATGGGATCTTTAAATGGGGATTTAATGGGTGTAATTGGCACGTTGCGGTAGGACTTTACAAACCAGCTGCCCCGGGCTGGATTTAAAGTTCTCGGTAGATTGATTTAGCGGTTTTTCCGGGATGTCTGGAACATCTTAGTTCTCGACAAATTCGGCAACAACCAGACTACCAATATCGACCCCATTTGATGTCGATGACGGTCATGCTTTGTACCAATTTTGATTTCTTTTCGGCACCATTTCATGCTGAACAATGCATTAGGTACTAAGTAACATTGAAAGATTCTCTTCGTCGACTTTCTCTTTCGTTGATAGTTTGTCTAATAAACGATTTGCTGATGCTTTGGCGTATTGGATCTTCAATTACAATTTATATTACCGTACTGTATATTGAAAACGCTTCAAAAGCAGAAACATCGAGACAACACAGAGCAATAAGTAAAGCACGGTATAAATCCTAACGAATTTTACTTTTAGCCAAATTTTCTAACGCAAGGTAAGCAATCAAATGACCACTACAAAATATACTGAATATCTACGACTTAATATATAACGGGGAAAAGGAGGGACCATCAAGGCACCCAAGTGAAACAATTTGGATAAGGAGCATGGGACTGCCTCCTCCCTATTGTTAACAGGGCGGGCTCTTCGACCTCATCTATTGAGTTTGTTTTGTCAATCGAGGGCTCGGTTCTAATGCTGTGGGTGTGAACTTGCTTTTGGAAGGAGATTCTCTTCCCTATAATCGCGGGTTTCGCGTAAGTGTCGCTTACAAGCCCAAACGTTTTTTGCCCTTCATACAGGAGTTGGATGATCACAAACAACAATAGAATCCTGATTTTTCAGATTAATCCACTGCTATGGAAAGTTAAGGTAACTTTCAACAGCAAGAGATGGTAGTATCTCATCATCATCGTCATAATTAAACGATTTGCTGATGTTTTTGATGTATTGGATTCTTAATTACACTTTATATTATCGTAATGTGTGTTAAAAATACTTGAACATGATTTTAGATAGCCGTAGCAAGCAAAGAGAAACTCGACCAAGAGAGTCTCCCAATGTTGCTTAGGACCTAAAGCATTGTTCAGCTTGATTTGGAACATTCCAACAAGAAGATGCGAGCAATCGCTAGAGTACAGAACATATGACGAATTTCACGCCAACTCATCCAGTGGTTGGCAGCTCCCTCTAAGAATCCAATGAAACTTTGTGGGTGTGTAAACTATGTCTTTTAAAGCGACTCGGCAGATTTTTTATGAACCATATGAAAAGTGCTTAAGTTTTTTTGGTCGATTTTTTTTAAATTAACAGAACTCAAAAAGGACAAGACTTACAAAAAAGTGATGTATGGGTGACTTTTAGAAAATCATCTGCACTTTTATCAACAACAAATTGAAAATTAGATAACAGATTCTTACACACTAAAAATAAATATTTTAAAATTTAAAGTCAATTTGCAAAAAATGCCTATTTTAAAAGTGAACGATTTTTTTTCTTAATAAAGGCAATATAATTGTCTGAAAGTTCGCCATACATTGCAAGATGGGCACTTTTAAGGAATTTTTTTTTCTGGCAACAACTTTTTCATGTCCTGTTTTTACCGTTCGTCACGCAAACTCGTCTTATAATTTGGTCCTAACAACCTCACAGAAGCCAATTAAATTTAACTATAATAACAACTTGGATTTCTTAAGGGTCTTAAAATGTTTGAAAATTTAAGGCTACCATTTGGAAAAGGCTTATTTTGAAATTATTATTTATTTTTTTACTTTAGTGGTTATACAATTAAATCCGGTGGTTGATCCCATTTATTGGCAAAAACTTTAAACACCATTTCAAGCTGAACAATGCATAAGCTCCTAAGTAGTATAGAACGATTCTCTTCGTCGACTTTTTCCTCCGTTAATAACTTGTCTATTGAACGATTTGCTGATGTTTTTGACGTATTGACTCCTTAATTACACCTTATATTATCGTACTGTGTGTTTTCTTGAACATGTTTTTACATAGCCGTAGGAACGCAAAGAGAATGTCGACGAAGAGATACTCCCAATGTTACTTAGGACCTTATGCATTGTTCAGCTTGATTTAATGATTTTGAATAACTTGAGTGATCTTAGGTATAGATTTGATTTTTACACACATAATTTACTATTTAAGCAAATCGTCATAATAACAGTGACCATAGTTACATGATGAGTTTTTTACATGATGAGCTTTTCATAATCGAACAAAGTGGTATAAGAAATTAGAATTAAATGTTGTCCACGTATCGATAATCCCGGGTGCAACCACAAGAATTTACGTAACATATCATCAGCTATGCATGATGTATGATGTGTATGATATGTTCTACCACCCATTGTAGCACGGAAACTAAGTCCGACTGCAATGGGCTCTCCTTCTGCTTTAATAACCACTGATTATCCTAAACATGCAATTGTATGAAGAGCCAAAAAAGGGTTCGGTGGATCGATTGGCCATATCACTTATACGTATCCACAGGGATATAAATAATCTCCTTCCAACAACAAGGTTGAACAATTGGCCAAAAGAGCAAGCCATCTAACATGAGGATGTCCCAATGGGCGTGGAGAAGAGCCCGCCCTCTATTCACAAACTGCTAGCAATGGGGAGTTGGCATTTTTACTCTCTCCATCCAGAGTGCTTCAATCGGGTGCCCTGATGGTCCCTACCATTCCCAGGCAATATTTATGTAATAGTGTATATATTTATGTAAATGAAAAATATTACAAGCATTCGTATCTATTATATATGATCTTCATTCGGTTGATCCTGTAGAGTTCTGTGGTTCGTGCACTTAAGCACGTTTTCGTTTCGTTTTCAGCAATAGCAGTATTCTAACATATCATCAGCTATGATAGAAAAAATACATGCCTGAGGATATGACCAAAAGTTGGGTCAAAAAATGCGTATTTGTGAGTCATGCCGTGGAATTTTGACGAACAATCCCACCACTTAAAAGAGGTGTTCAGATGGAAACGAAGCAAATTGTGATCAGGATTTCAAGAACCCAAAGTAACCATAAGTAGCGTCAGTAACTAGAAATGAGAAGAAAATTAGTATTTTCCTTTGATTCCAACTACCTTGCTTATCTTGACAGATACGCGTATTTCTTAGAATGTGCAGACTTTTTCAGTGTCTCGTACTAATAACTAGACCTAGTCGAAGTCGAATTATTAGTACGAGACATTGAAGAAGTCTGCACATTGTAGACGAAATACGCGTATCTGTCAAGATAAGCAAAGGTAGTTGGAATTAAATGGAAAATACTAATTTTTCTTCTCATTTCTAGTTATAATGTATGTGTTTGCACTGTTTATGAAAATATTAAATTAATGGTTAATAGTGCAAAATTTGATCCACAAAAAGATATAATTGAGAAAATTTTTTGCAGTATCCCAATCAGAACTACAGATTGTTATTTGTTAAAAATTTCTACAGAAGGTATCGAGAGAGAACTTTCATCAGTATATGAATGGGATGGCAATGCAAATGTTGTTTTTCAGCAGTGGCTAATAATTGATCGTTGTAACTTGGAAACAATTGTTAAGTCTGTAGACGAGTTTGTTCTGCATTTTGTTGAGAAATTGGGTAGGGTTTGGAGTTTTAACATGATTTTATATATAAGGAACAATCTTCTTTTCTGCAAAAACAAAGATTCCCTAAAGGAGGGTGAAATAATTGTAACTTGTGTCTTTTCAGAAAATTATTCTTTTATTCAAAATGCAGCTCAGGGTTACCATTGGAATAATGATAAAGCAACTAAACACTCTTTTGAATTATACTACAGGAAGGACAATAAATTGTAAAACAAAACCCAAGTAACCATTAAGCACTAAAAGTGGCATTACATCAGCATTATATCTGCATATAAAGCAGCACTTAAATGTCTTGAAGCTCTATATTCAGATATAATGCTAAAAAAGGCGAAATAACGTGCTTATATAGTGCAGAAGTGACAGCTCGTAAATAGCATTAGTAATGCTATATTAATGCACCTCAACATAACTGTCAATTTTGATAGCCCGTTTTTGGCACTGCTAATGCTATTATGCTGCAGTTATCAACTATCTATTTCCGATTTATTTTAAAAACTATTTCGTTTTAGCTTCTTTTTACTAATGGTATTAGCAAAATAAAGGAGGATAATGCATGCAATAATGAGCAATAAATAAACCACTACGTGTAAATTCATATTATTAGTAATGAACGGGTCTATTAGTATGCGTAAAGTAATATTTTGTAAATTCAATATACTGCGAAAATTTCCTGTACTGCGTCTAGAATCTGTGTATTTTCATGCATGGTTGGACCGCTGCCTTTGCTGCCTGTACCTGGTAATAAGCGGTTCCAGATTTTTTATAGCTTTCATCTCCGTATCTACGAACGTATATGAAGGTGTAGAACTAGATAATGGAGATGTAGTTGTTTCTGGAACCAAATCATCGATATGTGTGTAAAGTTAAAAAGTATCGTAGTTTCGATATAATTAAACTTTACGTCTATAATTACGACTTTTCAAAAAAAATCCACTTATTCTTGTTCATACAGGTTTTTGTTGACTCCAAATTACTTTTCAATGCTTTTGTGAACAAGTTCTTAGCATTAATTGGTAGCCTTATATTAGCACTAAATGCTGATATAAAGCATGTATGCTGTGTACATGATAAATACTTTTATGCATTATAACAGCCTTATATGCGCATATAATGCTGGCGGTAATGCAAAGTTTTGTTTGAAGCTTGAATGCATTTGTGCTGCTAATATGAAGCTTGCATGCCTAACATATGCTAATATAGAACTTTTAAGCAACATTGATGCTGATATAGTGCTATTATCGAGCTAAAGCTAAATGCTTATGGTTACTTGGGAAGCTTTTGCATAATATCTGAAGTTTTAGTTTAGTTTTTGATAAAAAAAATACACTGAAAAAAAATATCGATGGGACATGAAAAAGTTTTTGTTAGAAAATTTTGTGTCCTTAAAAGTAACCATCTTGTGATGTATGAACGGTTAGTAGGGAATAAAATTACCTATCTTGAGACAAAATTTCATCGAAATAAAAAATGGTGTTTTATTATAAATCGACTTTTAATTTTTTTTAAATGATTTTTTTCAGTGTAGGGCTCATTTTGGATTTTTTTCAATATTTTTTTCTTAAATCTTTTTGTAGGAGTACTATTTTTTTATTAAACACATTTGAAAGAAATCGATAAAAAAAAAGTTTAGCCCTTTTCAAAAGACAGTATAGAAAATAAATTGAAGAAACCTAGACAAAATCGTCAAAAGGTCGAAAGTAACATTTCAGTCAAAAGGTCGAAAGTAACATCGAAAGTAAACAATGACTAAAAACGTAAATTTCCTGGAAATGTCAGGTTGCTAACATCTATATCCACTACCAACGAGAAAGTAATTAATCTTTGTATCTATTTCTGGTGCTATTTAGTTCGGGGGAGCAAGCAGATCCCAGAAAAATACGCTAGAAGTCATTGTTTACAAATGTTACTTTCGACCTTTTGACTATTTTGTCTAGAAACAAAGTTGTTTATTTGTCGTCTATCAGAAGTAGACCGTTTTGTTCCAATGATACAATGATATAATGATAGTTACATTTTATGTTTCACTTCTTAGATACATAGTAGGCCTTAAAAAAACTAACCTATCAGGTTTACAGTTTTAATATTTAGCTTATCTAATTAAATTGAAATATTGCTTCAGTTTTGTTTTAATCATATTGAAGTCAACATTTTCGTCGTTGCGATCATCTGATTTAGAGGTCCAAATTTGGCGTAATTTGTGCGATGATGGCTTGTAGTAAATATATTTCTATTTCGTAGATGCTGGGACGGAATGTAAAATCAAGTTTAGACAAAAGCTCTACTGAATCAACGCGTTGGGAAACAATATCATAGGGAAACTTTGGGAAACAATATCACGCTGGGAGACAATAACAATGGTAGAAATAGCAATTAAAACACCCCACCCGACTACTTTTTAGAAATTTCCAAATTGCGGTCATTTCTAAAAACTTTATAAGAATTACCGAAGACTTCTTCACTTCTAACGCCTTGGTTCCAACTGGTTTCAGTTGCCATTATTATTGGGATTGAGCAACCCAAAATTTTTATTATGAATTTCTTTAATTTAACCGCACTTTTCATACGGTTAAAATTTTGGCAATAAACTATAATTTCTGTACTGTTTTTGTTGTGGAAGAGTTTCCTGGTTCGAATTAAAATTACTTTAACTATTTGCCCCTCTCTGATCTAGAGATGTCGTCAAGTTCCCGTTGTCGTCGTCTAAGGGTTTCGTCACTACCGATGAAAACTCGAATGCCCTTGCGAGCATGAACATGACAAAAAATGTTGCAGCTGACTAACTTATTTATTTATTGGCGTCAATCAATAGTAGACCACATATTAAATTACATTACATTCTTAACATCTATGTTCGTTTCTATTTTTACATTTTTTTACTATTCACTTGCTAGCCTCAAAAAGAATTTATTTTTCAATGTTTTTCTATCCATAGTAATATCGATTATTTCATTATAAGTATGCAAAGTGGGTTATCAAGTCATGGTTTACACACCCAGAAAGTTTCGTTATAATCTGAGAGGGTGCTGCCAACTCCGAATACGATTTAGGGCGAAAACCGTCAATAGCAGTTCAGTTTTTTATATCAAAATTGCAAGATTTCATTACACAAAATTCAATATATTGCTCGAAAAAATTTTTCATGTCAGATGCAGCAGCGGTCTATTATAAGAACAAAAAGAACTTTGCCAGCTTTGATACTTGCCAGGTATGGATTGGAAGCAGAATGGCACTTCTTTGCAACTTCTCATGGGAAAGGTTCATGTGATGCTATTGGTGGTACTCTCAAGCAAATGGCTCAAGATTATGGAAACACAATTAAAACTCCTCGCGAACTATATGACTGGGCAGTTGAATGGACAATTAAAGTATAACAAAACTGAATTTCTGCTTCATATCAGCTAAACAGTATGCAAAAATGCCAGAAGAACTTCAGGAGTTATATAGCCACGTAAGGGCCTGTTCATAAACCACGTAGACTCATTTTTGGACATCTCAACCCCCCTAGACTTTCTCCATACAATTTTTTAAATTTGTATGGAGCGTAGACTTTGCCAGACCCTACGTGAGCCCCTAGACAATACCTGGTACACATAACTTGTAAAATCAAATTATCTGATTCAAATGATAATCCAAAGAAATTTACTTTGTGTGAAAAAGAATTATAAATTAAATATATAAAGTTATGTTAATCACTGATACGTGAAAATGTAAATATAAAAAATTAAATAAATAAAACATTTACCACGCATAAACCTATGAGTTTTCATTAACATAAAAAGTATTTAGAAAATTCATTCAATCTCATACTTGAATTGCCTTTAAATGGATATGCATCAAGTCTTATCTAATTAGAATTTTCTAATTTAATAAGACTTGATGCATATCCATTTAAAAACGATTAAAATATGACGTCCGCTATTTTTTTTTAGATTTATCAGCACCCTTCTATTACAATTTTTCCCATACCTTTTACACGTACTTTAACAAATCTTGACCTTTCTTCTGCCCAAAAAGATATACGACGCAAACGAATTCGAATCAACCCTTCAAATAAGACTATCCGAACAAGCAGCTATGAATTACTTTTACTTAAACCTATATTTTTGGTTCTATTTACATGATGTAAAGAGAAGTTGAAAGTTTTCGACCCTTTTCAAATGTTAGTCTAGATGATTATTGTTTTCTAAAAAAGATGATCAATACATTCAATTCTTTATCACTACTAAATTTAATTGGATTCTATAGAGGTGTTGAAGATCATAACTAGACAAGTTTCTGTGATGAACGGTAAAAATAGGACATGAAAAAGTGTTGTAAGAAAAAAATATTTTCCTTAAAAAAGCCCATCATGCGAGGCATGACAATTATATTGCCTATATTTCGTCCAATTATAAGATTGCAATTTTTTGAAAATTGACTTTAAATTTTAAAATATTTTTTTGAGCGTAAGAATCGATTTTACAATTTTTACATTTTTTTTTTTGCAAGGCAAGTACTTTAAGAGTTATGCTGATTTAAAAAAAAATCTTAACTTAAGCCCTTTTCAAATGGTACTCTAGATAAAAAACAAAGTACGCAAAGTTTCTGGGGAAGACATCGTCTTCACACCCACAAAGTTTTATTGGATTCTGAAAAGGTGCTGCCAACCACGAAGACGAGTTGGCATGAAATTCGTCATATCCTTTTAACTATTCATTAGAATTTTCAATCAACATCCAAGCTCAAAACTAATTCACATAACTCCGTCGAAACAGCTAAGGTTTCGACCCTTCTTACGCTCCATTTTCACTATATTAATTCAAATTTACATCTCATCGCACACCTCGTTCCACGTCCCCGTTCAGAGTCGTAAAAACACAATCAATCAGCACCAGGTTCCGCTCGATCGGCCGGGGATTTGCAGCGCAACGCATCGAATTCCACTATTTATCGACACACTTCAACCGGGTAAGTCCATTCCAATCTCTCGCATATCTCGGTAGAGTACAACAAAAGCCCCCCCCCCGGGTTGTCGGTAGGTAGCGCATCTGTTCTCTACTCGATTACTTCGAATTTTATAGTTTTCCCCGCCCCGTCCAGAATGCCGCAAAACCCTCCAGGTCCCGGGGTATCGAAGTTTCCATGTGAACGCGTGAAATGAAATACGAGCGACTGTAAAAAATAATCGTAAAATCTGACGCGAAGAAGAGCGCTTTGTCATATCGTGATGAAGATTGATGCTGAACTGCTGCTACAATACCTCATATTACAGACAGCGCCACCGGAAAATGGTTCCTTGGCGCGTCGTCGTCGTCGGCGTCATCAGCGACGGGATGAAATTGTCTCACCCGGAAGAAGTGGGTAAAGCGCATTTAAATGTTCACCGTTTTTCCGCCTTCACTTACATTAACATTTACGCTGCAATGCTCGCGAGGCGGCGCTTCTAACAAGCGTGATGCTTCATATCATGGTTTGCACGTTTTATTACTTTATTCAACGATACGTGCAGCACAATTGACACAACCAACGCAAGAAGCAATTCCCCGGGGTTGGTGGAACTGGATGTATGGAGTGTGTGAGTTCTGCGTGGCAATCTATTTGGCGAAATGGCAAGGAGTGTGTTTGACAATTTTCTAAACGACGAGGGTGTGAATTTACGTTCGTCGATCATTGCACTCGATTTGAGGGGGGCACAAACAGTGGCGGAGATTTTTTCGGAACGAGGAGGTCGTGTCGAAAGAGTCAAATTTTTCTGTTGCCTCAACGTTATTAATTTAACAAAATATACTTCAGTTCAATTACTACAATATGATAGGGTAATTGATGGTGGTTTCTCTAGTCGAAAATATGAAAAAAAAAAAAAAAAAAGCTGCTTATCAGCGCCATTGCACTCTAGGGCTAACTTTTAATCAATCACCAGAGCACTAGCATTTGCATTTAAAAAATGGACAAAATAGCCGATATTTCACGGGTTTACCTTCACCCGCACTGACGAAACTACCCAAGCAGCATCAATCATAGTAACCCATGAGTCAGCTGACAAAATTTGACAGTTCTATCATTCGAACTCTAACCGTGATGGCAGAAACAGTGAAGCAACTCCGTTCATAAGTGTGCGCGTCCAAAGAACGGCACCCCGCCGCGTCGAAAACGGACATCGTGCGGCACTTTGTGGACGCCGAATACGCCCGTTCCAGCATCTGCAACATCTTGGCACTATTAGACAACAATCAGAGCATCGAAAAAAAGGCCCGGATCCGGACGGCCGACGACCCTGAGCGACAAGAAGCTCCAAAGGATGCTGAAGGAGAAGACCGAGGGAAAAGTGGCTTCATCGCTAGGCCGGGAGGTCGGTTCAACCGGCCAAACAGTGCAAAAGTACCTGGTGAACATGAACAAACATGCCAGGAAGCGGAAGTCACGTCCACTGGTTCCTGAGCTGCAGGCACAGGTGTGGAAGCATATCAGAACCTATCTGGATGCATACCATATTATGGAGGGATCTTATAAAATTCTGGGAGCATTCCATAGCTATTACGAAAACTTACTAGGATAACTCTGAATCTGAAGGCATCCTACAATAATTTTAGAACCTTCCCAGAACTACTCTCTGAACGCTTCCCAGAACTTTTCTGGAAGCATCCCAGAATGACTAAGAAAGCATCTCAGAACATCCCTTGTAGCATCTCATAATAGATTTGAAAGCATCCTAGAATAATAATCATCCCAGAAATTTTCAGGAGGCATCCAAACACTCGAAAAATGTCTCAGAACGATTCTAGAAGCATTACAGGGAATTCTTCAATTATCCTAGAACGTCTATGGAAGCATCCCAGGACAGTTCTAGAGTCACCTAAGAAATACTCTGCAATATTTCAAGAACCATTGCAGCACGCTTCAGGATGTATTCCACAACAACTCATAGCTCGTCACAAAACTTCTCTGGAAGCATTATGCTAGCAGTTTGTCGTATTACCTTCGCTCTCATCCAGGGCTCTTTGTAGGCTGGTTGACGTTTTCTAGGCGCTCTGTCTCGTACTTCCGCACGTTAATTTCGGTTCCGCAGCACTCGTAGCTTCGTACCACTGTTGAATAGGCACGGAATAGGCATACCTACGGCGGGTGGTTCTCTACCCTCGTTCGCTAGTCGATCAGCCTGGGTGTTTCCGTTGGTCCCAGAAGGTCCCGGAATCCAGCCGAAGCGAACCAGTTTGTTAGGCACAATCTCTTCGATTTCTTGAATCCACGGGTGCTTCGACCTTCCTGATTCTAAGGCCAGAAGACAACTGGCTGAATCCGTGAAAATAACCCTTTCGGCAAGGCTGTCTTTATGGCGTACGCTTCTGTCGAGAAAATGCTGAATGCTTTCGGAAGGCTGAACAAATCTGCGAGGCTAATTGTGCAAAATGCGGTTTTGCCGGTGACTTCACTTTTCGAACCATCGGTGTAGACCATCGTTGACCTGCGGAATCTGGTCGCGAGCAGCTGTTGGATGACTGGACGGACTCTATCCGGCGGATCGCCGGCTCGTACACTTCGCTTTACGTCCCATACTATCGACGGTCACTCTGTCTCGTTAAATGGTCGACAGCGGGAAGTTCACTGCCCGTCACTTCAAGTAAACGGTAAGATCCTCGCCGGATCAGTTTAAGGGTGCTGTTGGTTCGGCATTCAGCTAGAATCCGAATAGCCGTTCGTACTACAAATCGAACTGCAAGGAATTCAAAGGGGAGTGTTCCAGCTTCGGGCATAACCGAGGATTGGGCTGGTCACAAACGCTCCGGAAGCGTAGCGTACCATTTTGTTGTACGCTGGAGCTAGGGTCTGAAGAGTCTCCGGTCCTCCTCGGCTCACTACTCCAACAAAGTATGTCAGCTTCGCAGTGACTAGCGCCGAACCCATCTGCAACTGGGTTGCACGGTTGCCAAGCTTTTTTATCGACTTCACGCGACTTGAACGTCAACGTTCGGTCTAGCGTGACACCCAGGATCCTCAGACGATTGGTTTTTGGGACGGGGGTTCGATCGATGGTGATCTCTTGAGCCGGTTCTCGACGTACATTAAGGCTGCAGTAGAATATCTGCGACTTCGTCGCGGATATGACAAAAACCCCACGCTTTTCACTGTTCTTGCCTAATAACGATTCAACATTATTCTCATCAATAAGAACATTGTTCTTTTGTTTTTAATTCTGTTTAATTAACAGATTATAAATATACACTATTAATTATTATGTCTTATAGGTCTAATGCACCTTTTAATCCTTTCTTTCTCCTCTTATGGTTTAGAAGTATCTAGTTCCTCGAACAAAAGAAGCTGCAACCGAATCTGCAGTAGACTCTCGCATTTATTGCTGAATATATTTTTCATTTTCTGTTACACGAATATTCATGTTGCCAAATTTTAGCTCATCAGATTCATGTGATTTTGTTTGTCGCTAATATCATTGCCATTCTCCATTATTTTGACATTATAATAATGTTCGTTATCATTATTCCTGTTAATACTACCAATTAATCTTATTTAAATACAGAGATAATGCATATAATTAATTATTATTCCTATTTCCAAAGAACACGTTAATCTCTTCTACGCCTTATTCTTTTTAAGAAGTAGGTAGAGCCTTGGATCCATAGAGTTTACACCTATACCTCTCACGTCAAAGTCACAAGTTCGAATCTCACCCCCGGACAAGTTACGAAAAATACCCGAAAAGGTATTTGAGTGACTACGACGGGAGATGAACCAACCCAAGGCTAAAAATCTTGATATTCAAGGAAGTAAAAAAAACTAAATTGAGCTTTAACCGAATATCAACAGAATATCATTCTTATTGCTCAATGAGTACACTAAGGTTTTTTACACGGGGAATACGTTCCACTTGTACTATGAAACTGTGTAAAAAAAGAATAAATAGAGGTGATAAATTCACATGCATAAACACTTAAAATTGTCTGCATGAGTGCAATGTTTGCATGAGTGCAATACAGTGTTTTGCGTATTCACACAAAAAGGTGTGATTTTTTTGAAAACTGCCATACGATTACTTTTTGCCCAAAACCTACAATGTGATTCGAATTGAATGTGGTCGATAAGTTGTTCCGTTTTGGAAATATCGCCGAAATCAAACCTTGTAAAAAAAGACCTTAGTGAATTTTACTTTGATTTTTTATATTTTCTGCTTAACATTTACAACTATTTTTTTTCAGAAATCTTTGCTTATGTGACCTTTGTTGTGATTTTTGTTTTACTTGTTTTATACTCTTTTTAGTTATTTTACATTTTTATGATTATCTTTACCCTTACGTTATCATAACCCAGGCTTCCATGACAAGTGTTAATATTGTTTTATTATTTTTACTGCATAGATTATATTATTGTGTCTTATATGTCCCATGTCCAATGATCATGTTAATCCTTCTTCTTCCTCTAATGATAAAGAAGTATCTAGTGCCTTGAATACAAGAAGGTGCAGCCGAATTTACGGTGGATATTTCTAGACAAAAAAGTCAAAAGGTCGAAAGTAACATTTCTAAACAATGACACCTAGCGTATTTTTCTGGGATTTGCTTGCTCCAACAAGCAAAATAGCACCAGAAACAGATAAAAGGAGTTATTACCTTCTCGTCGGTAGTGGATATAGATGTTGGCAACCTGGAATTTCCAGGAAATTAACGTTTTAAGTCATTGTTTACAATTGTTACTTTCGACTTTATCACGATTTTGTGCTTATTCCTGCAAATGCGATTGGTTTTCCTCACTGGTTTATTGTTCTTCTTAAGAAGCTCCGTAGTCGACGTTAATAATTTAAACAATGAATCCTTGAAAGTGTAAGCTGTTTAGTGGAATACCTGTAACTAGAAATGAGAAGAAAGATTAGTAGTTTCCATTGAATTCCAACTACCTTAATTGCTTATCTTGACAGATACGCACAGTACACGATATTGAAGAAGTCTGCACATTGTAGACGCAATACGCGTATTTGCCAAGAGAAGCAATAAAAGTAGTTGGAATTAAATGGAAAATACTAACCTTTCTTCTCATTTCTAGTTAATTTAAACAATGTTTACAACTATTGGCCAGCACGTTGATGTTAAAAACACAGAATGCGTCTTATTGTATTATGTTAAAAGGTTCTGAGATCCACTAGCAAATGTCATTGCTTCATAGAAAAAAGGATTTACAGCATACAGTCTCAAATTTGGGAAATGTAGGCTTGTATGGTGCACAGTTTCAAAAGCGTTTTCCAGTTTAGGATACCCATTTTTACCCTATCAAATTCAATACATTACATATTGCACTTCATAAAGAACGCGTGTTTGATTTTTTGGCTACGCAAATAGATATTTTACTCAATCTGAGCTGATCTGACTCATGCAGGTTCAGGTGCTGCGAGCCATTAATGTTTTTAAATAATCAGGGAAATTCTGCAGAGAATTTCAGGGTAATTTTCACTTATTTCTCGATGATCTCCTGATAATTGTCAGCTTTATGATTTCCCAAATAGTTTTCAAATTTTACATCTTCCGCCATTTTCCTCTCGTGAGGGCCATTGAAAACTCCTGCCGATATTTTAGCATCTGATTATTTTAGAAATGTTTGCAGTATATAGGTGAAGGCTGCACATTCTTTATATTTGCTCTTCATAGATTCGACAAAATAATGTCCTTTTCCGAATATTGCTATCAATGAATAGTTGCCACTCTTTGGGTTCGTGTTTAAGGCTCATTTCGACATCATGACAAAAACGAAGTCCATCCTTATATGTAAAAAATGAACTTTAGAACAACAAAGCAGCTGGAAAATATGGGGCCGGATATGTTGGCGACTTTAAATACTAAACCAGAGGAGTGAAAAGATGGAAGTCGAATGTCGAATCTACAAAAAGGGTGACAAGTTCGACAGTTAGAAAAACCGAGCGATCACTGCTCACAAGTTGTCGTACAAAGCGCTATTTTAGAACCTCTTCCATCGTCTATTACCGCTACCCAGCAGACAACAGGCCAAATCGTAACGCTGTGGCAGCATCACCTATTGATCGAATCCAAGGTTGCATACCATACTATTGATCGTGAAGAGTTATGGACGATAATGGACAAGAGCGGTTATCCCGGAAAACTAACAAGACAGATCAAGGCTACTTTTGGAGATGATCAACATAATTAACGAAAACAATAGTATCAACAAACGAACAGATACAGCTGGACTAAGTACAACATACTCCGGACTAATACATACAACATACTTGATTATAAATAGAATCACCAACACAAGGAACACCATCCCAGACACCACCTCCTAGAATCTAACACAACACATTTATCACAAGCTGTTAGTAGTCCATGAGCACGATCAAGCGCATTCCTTTTGCCTGTCAAGGTGGCGGATTCGTTCGTGCCTTGACCTACCCCGCATTGGGGATGTAAGGCAAAAGGAATTCGGGCTTGGTTTGAGTACCGCTATATCCAAGCCCTTCGCAAAATTTTCAATACTTCTATTCAATTTTCAACAACGACGGAACTATCAACACTTTCTGTTCATTTATTTCATTTTAGCAAACATTACTGTCCACTGGGGCCTCATGGTGATGAGCGAACTATGTTTTGTCGATATTTTTAAGTTTTTTTTTACCTTTTTTTGTATTTGTATGTCCACAACAGTCATGTTCAATAGAATAACTAGACGTTTTAATGTAAAAACAGAAATCTAGTAAGAAAAATTATATTAGAAATTACACAAAAAAAAGCATACCGAGACACTATATTTACAGTAGTTCCTAGAAGAAGGTGAGTTACAATACACCGAAACGTTGAAAGATAGAAAAATTATCTGTTCACAGATAAAAGGTAACATTTCATTTTCCACGTTATCTAATACACATAAAGGGAATGCTTGATTTGTCAAAAAAAAATCGGATTTTTCATGTAAATTTAAGCCAGATAACGCCACGGTAATAAAACATCAATAATAATGAACAAAAAAAAAATAGCAATAAAAATATGTGAAATCGCCTTTAAATTATTAAACACTGTGCGAACGAAATAATAACAATTCACACTAGAAAAACATAGAATAGCAATAAAAAATTGATAATTCTTTTTCAATAATTCAAATGTGACCGGTTTAATTTTCAAAAAGAGCAATGGAAATTTGTATAAACGCAAAAATAAGTTGATAGTTTTCCGTCGAAATAATAAGTTCTTTTTTTTATTCTTTTTTCCGTCGGCCTATTTCCTCACATGGTGACAATCACCGACGCCAGGGAGACGAATCCACCACCTGGACCCTACCTAACGACTCATGACTATGAGCCAGGACCAACGGCTTTACTTCCCTTCCGAAGAAGACGTGACCAGATTTTTTCGCCTCAGAAAAACCACCGACGCCGACTGGGATTGAACCCAGACCCATTGGGCCTGTAGACCACCGACGCCGGCTTTATAATAAGCTTTATAATACTTCCTGTTCTCTTCATCATCTTCCATTTTTCATCTCCTCCAAGCCAAGCCGACTAAATTTCAAAAAACCACACAATCCATCTGAATTGATAAACGAGAAAAATAATAATAAATTGAATCCTAGATGGTTTGAGCTGTTTAGTGGAATACCTGTAACTAGAAATTAGAAGAAAAATTAGTATTTTCCATTTAATTCCAACTACCTTTGCTTATCCTGACAGATACGCGTATTTCGTTTAACTAAATATTCAATGCAAATTATGCTGCAAAAAAAATGGAGGGACCATCAGGGCACTCAACTGAAACGATTTGGATAAAGAGTATGAGACTACCTCCTCTGTGTTCCCGAGTAGAGTTTGAAATCTCATAGAAAACCAAATCTGAAGTTGTGATGTTTCCGATAATGATTACTCAGGTTGCTATCGTTTTGGTCGTTTTAACGGTTAAAAGATCAAAATTTATAGCAAAAATGTATTCCTGTGACATCAAATTCAAAACTGATCCTACTATCAGTGAGAGCAAATTGAAAAGTCAATTTGCTATACACTTTTTTCCGTTGATAGTAAAACAAGTATTCCACTTGATGATCTGTCAAATACAATGAAAACGAAACTACTTTTCTCAAAGAAAAGTGAACGCAAGATGAAAACCAAACGTGATATAAAATTTCACAATTATGAAGTGAAAGCAAATTTTGATTTCAAATTGATGTTGATATCAAAATAAGTTTTCGAATTGCTATCTTTATGATGCGAGACTTCACTCAGGTTGTTAACATTTTGCGGAAAGAGTGCTGGTACTTCGACCCCATCTATTGGGTTTATTCTGCCAATCGAAGAATCAATTCTAATTGCTTCTGAAAGGAGATTCTCTTGTCTTTTCCCCCGGAATTCGGTTCGCCCACCGTGTTGACCCTTAATACAGGAGCTTGTACATCACAAACAGCAATACAATCTTTATCAAACTGAATCCTAGAGGGTTTGAGCTGTTTAGTGGAATACTTGTAACTATAAATTAGAAGAAAAATTAGTAATCTCCATTTAATTCCAACTACCTTTGCTTATCTTCGACAGATACGCGTATTTCGTCTACAATGTGCATACTTCTTCAGTGTCTCGTACTAATAACTCGACTGTCGTACAAAGGTAGTTGGAATTAAATGGAGATTACTAGTTTTTCTTCTAATTTATAGTTTTTCAAATTGTTTTTCATACTATTTGAGTGCTGTAGAGAGCTTCCTTGATACAATAGAATAGTATCTCATTCGTATGTACTCAAATATGACCAAGATTGTATGATGCTAACTTGTTTCATTTCTCCAAAAAAGGCAACTATTAGCTTCTTTAAAACCCCATTTAGAAAAATCCAATATATGGTGGCACAAGTCGATCACAAGTTGAACAAGAACTCTGAAACGTTTCAGCTAAAGGTTTTAGAAATGCGACACTCGTGATTTTAAACATGAGAGTGTAAGGGTCCTCTCAGTCGGTAAAGGCGCAGCTACAAAGCAACACCATGCTGGAGGTAGCTGGGTTCGATTCCCGGTCTGGTCTAGGAATTTTTCGTTAAGGAAAATTTCTCGATTCCCTACATAGGTATAGGAAATGATTGTACTTGCCACACAATCATACTAATGCAAAAATGGTACCTGGCATCGAAATCTCTCAATTAATAACTGTGGAAGTGCATTTAGAACACTAAGTTAAGGGCAAGCAACAAGCGCAAAATGGTATATAAAAAGTGTAAACAAAAATCACTTCTTAACTAACCTAACAACCTACCGTGAGTTCAAAGGGAACCCAGAACTATACCTTTAGCTACTTACGATTCGCAACATATTCCTTTCTTTTTGAAAAATTAAAACCTCGTATCTTCATACAAAACAGGATAAGAAATCACTCAGCATCGTGCCCCTATAACTCGGCGCCAGTGATGATTCCAAACTGAACACCGGCAAGGTGTCATGACTTGAAGACGGATTTAATTGAACCATTCGCAATCCGCCCATCAACACTTATTGAAGGGGGAGCAACGCGATTACGTGCAATCCTTCTGGGAGGAAGCAATGGGCAGAAGAACGAATCATCACCGAGCGATTTACATTTGATGGGATACTCAGAGGAGAAATTGATGTATTACAGGCTATAATCCCAGCGGGGATATTATTGGATAAATCAACGAATTTGTCGTAAAACACGAACCATCACGCTCCGGCATCAACAGTCTTCATAAAAAGAAAATAAATTCACGCTTGAGAAATCACTTAATTCAACTCCAGCAGACGAAAAACGACATTATGGTGAGCGGTAAAAACATCCACATACCTTGTAAATCCTTCTTGGGCTGCTGAACATGTTGACTGGATATAATCAGGATCCTCACAATGCTGATGACTCTAGATTAGTTCTATTGTTGATTGTTTTCTCTCCACACAAGAAAAAGCACTTTCACACATAAGCCAAACACGCACCAAACTACTTCTACTAGTCGAAAAATCCTGCTGGTTACGTATCCTGATTTTCAAATTGCTGAATCACCATGTCTCGTAAGGTTTTTGCACTGCCTGCAGATGATTTGCAAAACCAATATCCCAATCACGCACTCCTCATTCTGATCGTTCTGAGCACACCCCGGAGAACTCAACGCGCCAAGCGACAAATCACAACTGTGGCCGGTTGGAAAATCTCCTGAATTAATCCACTGCTATCGGCCGTGGTCCAGTTCGCGAGGGCTCCCAAGCAATTATCGCTCTAGCCAGGTAACCTGAGCACGGAATGTGGACATCACGAAACCTCAACCGTCGTTTGCCTCACTCTGTCCGTGTGGAGTAAGCGGTCGGTCGGTCAGTCTGTCAGGGCACAGTCAGTTATAGTATTTCATAACTTCTCCGGAGAAAAGTTAAAGTGTGTGTGTGCGTTTGAGTGAGGGTTCTTGTTTGCCTTAACGTAAGCATTTCCACCCAGTTCAAGGATAATTGCATTTTTATTTATTAACGGCTGCTTGCATGGCACGGACGAAGACGAAGACAGCGACGACTAGGACTGTGGGGGGTCGCTGGGTTCTTTGGGTACCGAGCCTAGCTGAGGTTTCCTCTCTGCTGATGGACCATCAAGCTGACCAACGGAGCAGTCAAGGCCATGGTGCAGGCGCAAAGAATTCATTCTTGGCATGGTGCCATTCAGAGTTATTACAACCAATAACCTTTTCTTGCCTCGCTTTGTATGGAGGTTTCTGCACTGCGCTGGACGATGGCTCGTTGCTTGGTTGAATGAAGTGTGGAAGGTGTGATTCTCTGTAATGATACAAAAGAAGGAACCGTTTAACATTGTTGGCGTTGAGAGGATGATGACGGTGGCAAAAATTATGACTCTGACTGCGGAGAGATGACTTTTTTTTGTACCGGTGGGATACACTCAATTAGTTAATATTTTTCTCACCTTGACGGAACCCAAATATCCCTTTCATGATGCAATAAATTGGGCACTTCCAAACTCAAAAGGTGCTGTTATTACAAGATGCTTTCGTTTAATTCTGTACCCCGAAAACGATTTCTATTAAATGGATTTAGGATTGCGTGATTACACCCAAATTAAAAATGCAACACTGTGTTGCTTAGTTGCAAGATAGTGTGGCATTTTTCGTAATTTATCGCTACTCTGCGATAAAACAACACGCTAGGTTTGAGTTGCAAGTAGCAACACATGAATTTACTTAGAAATACGGATAAAGTTCATATAAGAAAAAGAGGGGAAAATGATGACGACGATATTCAAACCTTGACCGACCGCTTTCCAATGTGAATCACTCAGTCGAGATTCAACAATTGTATGTCGTGCAGTGATAGGAAGAAATACATGTTGTTGCGAGATATATTTGTTCAGTCAGACTTTCGTGAAGATTGAATCAAAACTAATTAGTGTGTGTGCGTGTGTGAGGAATCGCGTCTTCCGGTACCTGAACAAACGTGTCGTGAAAGCTACTGCGGTAATCACGGCACAAAGGTCACTTCGTGTCAGTCAGTCAGTGAGTCGAGTTCATCAGATGTCCTTGCCCCTATCGCTTATTCTTGGATTTCGTGAGTTCGTTCTTGTTTTAAAACTGTCATATAGATTGTTCTTGATTTTTTATTTGCGACCAGACAGGATAATATGAATTTTCGCTGTTGTGGTATTTGTTGTGATGACTTTGTAATGCTGAGATGATTTCTTTGACTATCAGTCTTTATAAATAAAGGAAACAGATGATTTCCTATTTTCCGACGTTTCGGCGTATTATATGTCGCCTTCGTCTAGGGATTACTGTAAAATATAATGTGTCGGTGTGCTGTTTTTTGAGTAATTTCTAATATAATTTACTAACTATCAGGTGTGCAAATGGAAAACCATCGTTTTTTTTTTTTCAAAACTTGAGACTTTATTGTGAAAAATTGGTTACATATTTATTCTTGAAAGTTTTGACCATTGCTGGCCACAACCTTTGCCCATCTTTATGGTAGCATACGGATTGCGTGTCGAAAATACTGCTCATCTTTCGAAGCGATCCATAAGACACCCAGTTTTTGGCCTCTTCGTAAGAACGGAAGTGCTGCTCAACCAAGCCATGCGTCATCGATCGGAATAGATCGAAAGTCGGTGAGTGATATTCATAGCAGCAATGTCTGGAGAATACGACGGATGTCGAGAGATGTCCCATTGTAGTGTTTTAGGTGGGTTTAAACGACCTGAGAAACTTGTTGCCGAGCGTTGTCATGTAGCAAAATATATTTCAAAGCCCGGCTCAAACGGATCAGTTGTGGTCGATGCCGAGATTCTGTGATTGTCTCAGCCGGCTGCAACAGCTCATAATATATCTCGTCGGGTTGGTCACACCAAAGACACAGCATATGCTTCAATGCATGAATGTTTGGCTTGGCTGTGGATGTTGATGCATAACTCCACGATTTTTTTTCGCTTCTGGTTATCGTAATGGATCCACCTTTCATCTTCAGTAACAATACAATGCAGAAAACCCTTCCTTTTTTGTCGTTGGAGAAAAGATTACACGTAAAAAAACGCCTTTCGGCGTATCTCGTCAGAAGTCATATGGTACCCAATCTCCTAGGTGTTGGATAATTTCCAAGGCTTCCAAACGATGCGAAATGGCTTGTCAAGTAACACGCACTGAATCTGCAAGTTCGTGTTGCGTTTGACATGAATCTTCTTGCAGTAATACCTCCAAATCTTCATCTTTAAACTTTTTCATCGGTGCGGGACGTGCTTGGTCTTCTACGCTAAAATCCCCTCTTTTGAAGCGTTGTGACCATTCACGACACGTTCTTTCGCGAATTGCAACGTCATTATAAGTTGCAGTAATCATACGATGCGCTTCAGTCGGAGATTTTTTTCGAATGGAAAGCAAAACACAAAACTTCCCGCAAATGGCGCTTATTTGGCTCAAATTTTGACATTTCTGCGCGCACTAAAACATTTGATGTCGATAAAAATAAACAAATGCAATGAAGTGGAGTTTTTGACAGATGCCTAGTCTAAGAGTAGGCGTTTTTGATTCGACATTGTTCACTAATATTTACTGGTATTAGCATTAGCATTAGCACTGACGTTTGCACACCTCGTGGATGGAGCTACGATGAGGAATAATTCGTTGAAGACATTGCATGCCACCATGAAACGAAACCAGTTACTGATACGTTTTTTACGCAATAATCTCCACGAAGACACTCCTCGATCGCTCACCTGGCCACGTCCATGCATCCGTTGGTGATAGGGAGGATTTGTTATCTACCTTAAGGAGACACAGTGAACCCACGTAGACTTCAGTAGATATCAAAGGAAAACGAGAATGAATAGTCGGAGAGAATAGATTACCAGAAAGCCCTGTTTGGTGTACAGAACAAAAATTTAATCAAAAATGGTCGTTGGGATCATCTAGTCTAAGAAGGTTTAGTGATGCTCCATTTCTCTTCAAACAGTTGGAACTTTAGCATTAACTATAGTCCTGGTTCCCTATAGCTTACGGTTATAGCGCCATTACTCGCTCGCTGAGAAGAGAAGAATGTCTGAAAATATAAGAACGGGTAGTGACAGAGAACTTGTCAGAGTGAAGCCAAAAATAATAAATACTGTCATACCCAAAATCACGTCCAAATTCTACGTTTACACCGACGCTTCTTGGATAATATTTGGTTATCTTAAATTTAAACCGTAAAGTGTTGATAATTAGCCACCAGACTGAATACTGGTATTTGAAAGCCTTAAATTTACATGATCGTTGTCTTTTGTGTTATAAAAACATCCGACATACTTTTAACGCAGTCGGTTCCACGCGGCACGACAGGTGACAAGTCCAAATTCGCTCTCTTCCGTGAAAGATTATAATATAATTACTTCATGCTACATAAGATGCATAACAGATCGAACTTCATAACGTAAAATGTCATGCTCGAAAATTAAAGATGTAGGAAAAGAAAAGGAATGTTTCCAAATTATTATTTTTTTCAGTGATGCACGGCTAATTGTTCACTAATATTTACTGGTGATCCTATTTATTGGGAAACGGCGGTTTTCTATTTGCATCCCTGATAGATTTCTGTTCTTGTAATATTAAGTTCTGTTTTTACATTATAACGTCTAGTAATTCTACTAAACATTACTGTTGTAGACATACATACAAAGAAAAGTCAAATAACTTAAAGAAATATCTACAAAACATAGTACGTAAGAAAACTATTTACCCTATTTTAAAACTATATACTGTTCCAGTATGTCTAGCCAACTGTTAAAAATTGTTGTGTTCTATTCTGAGAGTTGGTGTCTGGGTTGATGTTCCTTATATTGATGGTTCTATTTCTAATCATGTTTACTGTATGTATTAGTCCGGAGTCCGTAGGTACAATCCGGACAAACCCATACAGACGAACCAGTTATAGCACTGAAGGAAAAAACTGCGCTTTTGTCACATTGTATTGATCACCAACATTAATTTAATTTTGACACAACCTGTATTTTGGACCTAGGATTCAAAAAGAATATATTTTACTATTTTGGAGAAGATCAACATAATTAATGCCAACAACAGTATCAACAAACGAACAGACACAGAAGGACTAAGTACAACATACTCCGGACTAATACATACAGAAAACATGATTAAAAATAAAAGCACCAACAGGAACATCAACCCACACACCACCTCTCAAGAACATGTGCATACAGTGACCGGCATATTTAAAAATCCACCACGTCATGTAAAAGTTAAATAGCTCTAACTTTTTTTCTTCGCGGCAAATCCTTTCCTATTATTGGTGATTCCTTTCTTCAACTATTATTTCTTTAAATTGGGTTGTTTTTTTCGGCACTTAACTCAAATTCAGTGAATTACTAATAAATACGATTAAAATCAACGAATTCAGGTAGGACAAAATAAAAATCCACCGTTAGTAAATATTTTGCACGCTGTATCCCATTGGCGTACCCCTCATTTTTGAATGCGTTGACATTTCTATGTTTACATGCATTATAAATCTCTACAAAACCTGAAAAGTCTACGTGTTGTTTTCAAGTAAAAATTAAAAAACATGGGAGGAAAAGAAAATCTCGTTGCAAGTTCGTAATTTAATCGTCCGTGACTGCAACAATAACCAGTCTCAGCGGAAAATCGCTGAAAAATATGGAGTAAGTCGTGGTGCTGTTCAGAACATATTTTTGAAGCAACAAATGCATGGAAGCGTTGCTGATCGGGCCGGAAAAGGGCGTAAGCGGGAAGTCTGACTCACGAGCCGATGCACGGATAATCCGCGAAATCAAAAAGAAACCATCCATTACGATCCGAGAAGTGAAAGAGAAGCTGGATCTACCGATTTCGGATCGAACAATTCGGCGACGGATTGCTGAACATGGAATGCGGAGCCATTTTGCAAGGAAGAGACCGTTTATCAGCGTGGTAAATAAGAAAAACGATTAGCATTTGCAAGAAATCACATAAATAAGCCGATAGAATTCTTGAAGCACATTGTATGGTCCGATGAATCAAAGTTCGAGTTATTCAACAAAAACGACGTCTTAGAGTGTGGCGGAAGAGCCATGAGGGACTGCAGGACAGACATCTCCAACCATCGATGAAACACGGTGGAGGCAACATTATGGTGTGGGGTTGTTTTTCGTGGTTTGGCATTGGAAATCTGGCCTTAGTTCATGGTATTATGACTGCAGATGGGTATATTGATATTTTGTGCGAAAATCTCGAGGAGTCGTTGTTGAAGATGGGGTTGGAAAGCAATTACACCTTCCAACAAGATAACGACCCAAAGCACACGGCAAAGAAAACACTTGGTTTCTTCCGTTCTAACCGCATTAAACCTTTGAATGGCTGCCTCAGAGCCCTGATTTAAACCCGATAGAGAATCTATGGGCAATCTTGGACAATAAGGTCGAGAAAACTGAGTAACCAACAAACAGACTTATTTTTTCAGCGTTGGAAAAGGCCTGGAATGATTTGGACCATCAACACCTCAAAAACTTGGTGGAAAGTATGCCGAAACGGCTGCAACTGGTAATCCAAGCAAAGGGTGGTCATATTGATTATTAACTGATGGAAATTATTTGATTTAATTTGTTTTTTCTTTCTCACTTGAAGTGGATTTTTATTTTTGTCATACCTTAGAATACAATGTTTTTGTAATTTGTTGTGTATCTTGAATTCTATAATAAATACTACCAATACAATGACGTTAAAAAATACCCTTGATATTTGTCTTTGACACACGTGGGAAAGATTACCAACCATTTAGAAAAAGATATAAGTTTTGTGCAGTTCTTTGCAGTACTCATAGGTGGATTTTTATTTTTGCCGGTCACTGTACATGGACTTAGCGAAATATCAAAGATTGTACTGGAAAAAATGCAACAGACTAAAATGATCACCAAAAATTCATTTTATGTAGGATATTTTTGAAACTTTCAGAGAATAATAAAGACATATTAGATATGAATCCCAGAAAGTGTGAGCTGTCTAGGTGGAATACCTGTAACCAGAAATGAGAAGAAAAATTAGTATTTTCCATTTACTCCAACTACCTTATTGCATCTCGACATATACGCGTATTTTCGTCCACAATGTGCAGATTTTCATCAGTGTCGTGTATTTAAAACTCGATTGATAAGTCGAGTTATTAGTACACGACACTGAAGAAGTCTGCACATTGTAGATGAAATACGCATATCTGTCAAGAGAAGCAATAAAGGTAGTTGGAATTAAATGGAAAATACAAATTTTTCTTCACATTTCCAGTTATATTAGGTATGTTTCTGCAAAGCTGGTTTATTCAATCTCTTCTCCTAGGCTAAATGCCCGCACCTTAGACTTGACGCTACCTATAAAATCCTGTGCAACACTTGTGTCATATTTCTCGCACACTTTCATCCACTCTTTCTTCAAATCATTGTGGTTGATGGAGACCTTCCATGTTTTCCGGAGCTTGCCCTGCATATTCACCCAGATTTTTTCTATTGGGCGAAGTTCTGACGAATTTGGCGGATTTGCCTCATTCGGCACAAAAACAACATTGTTGGCTTCGTACCACCATCACCGGTCTAACGTAATGGCACCATATTTGGCCAAAACAAAGTGTCACTTTCGTAGGACCGGAGCAAGGGCAGCAGGGGCTTCTGGAGGCATTCTTCTTTATATAGTTGGCCGTTGATGGTGACGGTAGTTACGTACGGCTTGCTGAATTTGCCGAACAGATCGCCTACCACACCAAGTACTTCTTGGCAAACTTGTCGACCTTTTTCTTCCGGAACATCCAAGCGGGACTTGGCGACAAAAAACTCCAGGCTGGGAATTTGTTTGGCGTCCGCTCGTACGTTTCGTTGTCCATTACGATGCATTTAGGCTGCAACAACTACTTGCGGTAAAGCTTCCTGTCGTGGGATTTGGCCACTGTATTTTATTTATTGGTTCGGTTAGCTGCCTTCTTTATCTTGAAGACATGAAGTTCTGCTTTTTTTCCACTGACAGCTCGCAGCTGGTCGTCTGAAGAATTTTTTTCACACAGGACACGATCAACTTGTCGATTCCCTACTGATTTGCGACGCATGCGACTGTTAGACTGGTCTGGATTTTCCACGACCACGCACTTCTTGTTTGGAAGCCATCTCGATAACCACTTGACAAATTGTGACGAAATTTTGCACATGTAAACATTACACTCTTAACTAATTTCGATCAGAATTTCATCGTTTTTATCATGCAATAAAAAGTTATACACAGAAGAAAGTATTGCTTTTTTTAGTACAATCTTTATAATTTGAGATAACGCAGCCGTCTCACAAATTTGGCAAATAAACCTGGTATCTCAAAAGAAGATGTGAACAGGATATTTGAGTGTTCGTGTGAGTTACTTTTTCAGGGATGAATCATTAAGCTTGAGACTGATTTGCTGGTACTTCCTGAGCCACAAAATTGTCTCCATTTTCTTCAGGGCTATCTAGCTGCTACTATGGCGGTATGCTCCAACTCGAATTAACTTTTAACACACTCCGAATATTGGCTGCAAATTATGTTGAGCGAGTGCGATATTATTATCAAAGCAGTCGGTTATGCTTGATCGAGATTAAATCTGAGAACGGTGTCGCGATAGCAAGCCAGAAGGAAACGCTGCAAGGGTTTGCACATTTTTTCACTAGATCTGTTGCCATGGCAATGGGACGAAAAAATCAACAAGTGGTGACATCCGCACCAGCGGCATCAGCTCCTGAAGCCATGCCGAAACCGAGTAGCTACAAGCGGCTACGGCATGATGGTCCATCGGACCCCAACGCTCGACTACTAGAGGGCAATCGATTTGCTGTACTCCCGGTACAGGAGATATCGAGAAAGGTGAAGATCCTGCCGCTATTCATCACGTCAAGAGACATTGCTGCACTAAGGACGGAGCTGACAGTGATTAAAATTTATCCGATGCACAAGCTGTGCATTACGGGCACAAAGATTATGTGCTCAACGGTGGCTGACTACCGTGCTGTAGGCGTTCACCTAGTCGCCAAGCAACACGAGTTCTACGCCCACGCCACACCCGGAAACAAACCGCTATAAGTGATTCGGCATGGCCTTCCGGAATTCGCTCAGAAGGCAGTCTTCGCCGAGTTGCAAGCAGTGGCTCTGAAGCCTCTGAAGGTGTTTCCCATCAGACGCCAGCAACAGGGAAATTACCAGGACTAACTCTATCTGGTCCACTTGGAGAAGGGTTCCGTCACGATGGCGGACCTGTTGAAAATACGGGCCCTCTTCAACGTCATAAGCGAGTGGGACCGGTATCGCCCGAGACAGCACGACGTGACGCAGTGTGGCAACTGCCTTGTGTTCGGCATTACCGAATCTGCCACATGAAATCACGTTGCGGCAAGTGTTCCGGAGCACACGCTACCAGAGATTGTGCACCGATGGACGAAGGTACCCTACCAAAGTGCGCCAACTGTGGCGCTAATCACGAAGGTAACAACCGAACCTGTCCCAAATTTGCGGAGATCTGGAACCAAGTCCCGGCCTGGTCAACGCCGTCCGTCACCTCAAATGGATGAGGAGAATTTTCCGACGCCCCGGTACCAGGTGCCAAATCTAATGCCGGTTCCATTTAATCACCGTCATGCAAACCACTCGTCAGCGTCCGTTCTTCATCGAATCGTGGCAGCCGCCACCGCCTCCAAATGGAACTCGAGTCCACGAGCTCTACCGCCAACTACGTTCCTGCCGGTCGAAGAAGGAACAGCTCAAAGCCGCCATATCCGTGACGATGAAATTTATTTTCAAATACGGACCATAATTGCACCATCAGCATCGTCAATTGGAATGCTCGTTCCATCCGGAACAAAACAATTGAGCTGGGTGATTTCCTTAACAGGAAGGCCATCGACATCGCCATCGTCACCGAGAAACATCTCAATCCGGAACTCATCGTGTTCATCCCAGGATACCGGATTGTGTGACTTGATCGTAGCGGCTCTAGTGGAGGAGGAGTTGCGAACGACCTGCGCTACAACATCAACTACCATCTGATGCCGAGTTTTCAGCTGCAGTCTATCGCAGCCATCGGAGTCGAGGTCAAAACTGCCGTCGACCCTAATAGCGGCCAATTGTCCCAAGCAAGCCAGCACCACTTACGGAAGAACAACGGTCCTACGGAACGACATTCGCAAGCTTACTCGGAGGCAGGGGCAGTTTATCATCGCCGGCGACCTAAATGCCAAATACGAAACCTGGGGGAACGCCCGGCGCAAACGGAACGGAATAATTCTGCAGGAAGAACTGGAAGAGGGCCATTACACCGTCCTAGGCCCGGATACTCCTACCCGGTTGAGCAAATCCGGAGTCCATTCGACAGTCGACATCTTCATCACCAACATGGGGCACAACATCGCCCAGCCGGTAGTACACCAGGAGCTCAGCTCGGACCACTATCCAGTGGTAGCCTTTCTCGTCTGCCGACGAGCTTAACATCTTGCTGGACGAGCAGTTTGGATTCCGACGTGGTCGCTCAACAGTGCACCAACTCAACCGAGTAACCAACATCCTCAGGCGGAACAAGTCTGTTGCGAAATCATCTGCCATGGCACTTCTCGATTTCGAGAAGGCCTTCGATAACGTGTGGCACGATGACCTTATGTATAAGCTAAAACGATACAATCTTCCTATTTTCCTGGTGAAGATAATTAATAAATATCTGACGGACAGGACATTCCCTGTTTCGCTGCAAGGTGCAGATTCCGATGTACAGGAGATCTTCGCCGGTGTTTCGCAGGGAACTATACTAGGTCCACTTCTGTTCAACCTATTCACCTCGGACATAACCCCGCTTCCTGACAATGGACATCTGTCGTTATTCACCGATGATACCGCAGTCGTCCACAATGGTAGGGTAATAAGAGCGCTTACAGCAAAACTGCAGCGAAGCCTGAATGTTCTGTCTGAATATTTCACCGAAGGGAAGATCTGTATCAACGCAGCGAAGACCTATGAATTCCGTCATTCTGGAAATATCTGCACTAAGAAGAGGTCTTCATTATCGGATTCAAGCATTCGCTGATGCTTTCTGAACCTTTCTGAAATCATACATATTTCAATCGTGTAGAAAAGTGAGGATTGAGTGTAGAAGAGTGAGGATAAACATAAATTCAATATATAGGTAGAACGCTTCTCAGCTATTCATACCGCTAGTTAGTGGTAACGTAACCTGTTAATGCTCGTTTTTTGCAGTATGGTGCCCATGCAGTGAAGCACCATACTGCAAAAAATAAACGTTGTAGGTTTGGTTAACCCCGTGCTTGGAATAGGGTCTTGGGTGCTTGCCGTTCCCTACCCTAAATGAAAGTGAAATGTGCAAGTAGGTTGGTGCAAGTCCGCCACTTCAACAGGCAAAAATTGACGCATGGAAAGACGTTCATGTACCACTGTGGCTTGTATAGTTATTCTAGCGATCTATTGTGTGCACTCTGTTTATTGATGCGCACATGGGAGAGGAACTCTCTCCTTTTTTGGACTTGTTCCGTTGCTTCAACCCACCCTGCAGTGGGATGTTAGGTAAAGATTGACGTCCATGGTTCGAGTACCATTGATACATGCCCTTTCGCTCAATTTTCAAAAACATCTGTTAGATTTTCCTACCTGCCGCATCTGACGGAACTATCAACACTTTCTTCACATCTTTCATTCTAGCCAAAAACATTAATGTTCACTCTTGGTGCCTCATGGTGATGAGCGAACATCTCCTTCTACATCATAATCGTTACTCCTCGCACGGAGAATAAATAACATAAGTATTAATGTATTATCATAGGAGATATGATCATAAGTCGAGGCACAGAGGCAGTGACTGTCCATACCGCGACCAACCCCGCAGTGGGATGTTAGGCAATAGTAACGTCCTTGGTTCGAGTACTACTTTAACCATTCCCTTTCGCTCAATTTTCAATACTTCTATTCTATTTCCAAACTACCGTACACTGACGGAACTTTCAACACTTTCTCTTTCATTCTGGCAAAAACATCTCTCTTGGTGCCTCATGGTGATGAGTGAACATCTTCTACATCATAGAAATTTTCGCCGTTTCTTAATTCAATTATCAAGTTGGAATACTGTCGTGCAACAGCGATGAGTACACCCTCGAAACTTGTTTTGCGACTGTTTTTGGCACTAAGGTTAAAACGATGACATCGAGGTCGCAGTTCAATGTTTGTCCTTACACCACGAACTTTCTGGTAATAGATCGAAATCCCATCTGCAGATAAGCTGGAAGCTGTGCTACACTGTCAACAGAAATAAGTCATTAGTTACACTACTTAACCGAAAAAGCCGCAACATTTTCGCATTTTTTCCTGCCGCCCTTTAGAAAATTTGGAAATGTATCTAATCCATTGAAAACTGGAAATATGCTGATTGCGGACAGCTTTAAGCTTAAAATGCTAATAAGATGACTAATGGGTCTATTCCGATAAACATCGATATGTTTTCTTCAGATTTCCAGAAGAACAAGGCATTTTTTTAGATTGAATGTATTTTAAAAGTCCATAAATTGAACAACCCTAAGATTCATAACAATTGTTTTAACACCTAGAACAAACACAAGAAAATATCGTTTTCCCAGGTCGTACACGACATTACTGGTTACGATCTATGAAGCCGTACAGGGGTCATGAAAAAAAGTACACAATACGATGGATATCTACAGCCCAGCCACCATTAAATCGCTGATTCTCAACGATTGACTTGAGCGAGCAGCACTGCAGTGACAAATACGAACGAGTTGAAGGTTGATGGCAGCTACCCGCTGGAAATAAAATAAAGATCCTGATTTAGATGGATGTTATCAGAATCCTTTCCATCTACAACCCACCATAAAATCTGGAAAGCTCACGGGCATCAAACTCGTCACAGTTTCATCGAACTGTGTGATCAAAAGTAGGTATCGTTCCCAGCGACAATGAGCGAACACCAGCTGCCGAGATCCTTGGGAAACATTCCCAGCCAAAGGATAGGAAAACACAATTTTCACTGATTGCTTGCCAGCCCCCCGACGCCGCCCCCTTCCATTGAGAATATCCCGATGGAGAAAGCTTTCCACAATCTAATAACTTCACCTCTGAAGCACAGCAATTTGAAAATCTGGGCTAAGGACACACGTCGTCGTCGTAGGATGACGAACATGGCACCTGTCCTGTCGTAGTAGAAACTCCACAAGCTCAGCTGAACTCGCGGCTATATGTCCATCCAATATCGCCAACGATTCATCGAAGAAAGCAACACACCGGAATTTCCCACCACCACGCGTCAAAAATATGGCTTAAATTCTTGCCTGTATAAATAACTATACATGCACATAGTGATGGTTGTTGTTCGATGTTATCGGCACGATAAAGAAGTGAAAGTTCCTCCCATCAACAAACGTGTGCACATACTCTGAGGGGGTAAGTGGATTGTAAGTTGTTCCTGCTGGAGGTCAGCATTGCCATTAAGACCACCAAATCGTGATTGCTCTGGTTCGTACTGACTGACTGACTGACTCGGATGGTTGAATACCTCTGCCACCACCCAACAGGAATCGGCCATGGATCTGCGCTCTTGATAACGATAAAATCATTAACCACCCTCGCCAGCAACGGGCAGCAGCAGCAGCAGTAGCGAAGCGCAACAATCTGGGTCAGTGGTAAGCCTAGGCCAGGGCATGTTCCTTCCATACCCGGGTGGAAACAAAAATCGTCTCATGAATATTCAGCCGTTGCCGTCGACGTCGTGGTCTTTGAAGGCCTGGCCACCGCACGTGCCAGGTAGGTACTATTCTTGGCAGTAGCAAGTTCTATGGCATCGATTTCAAAGCATTGGCTTTTGTTTTGATCTCCACCCAAGGTCACTGTCGTCGGTGCTGAGTTGAGTGTTGTGAGTGCGACGTGTCTCCCAGGTCGGTATATTCACCTGATGATGGGCGATTTAAAATTTTAGAAGCTTCTTGGTGTGTGCTGGAGCATAATTAGCCAAAGGGTGACAAGGCTGAAGCTGGTTGGGGTTTATTTGATTACCGAGTTCCATTAGGACAGAATTTGATGAATTACATGATTACGCCTAAATGTAGACAATTACGTTGAACATCATTGGCGATTTCACAGAAAACCATTGATTTCTCTGGAATGGGAAAATATTACCGACATTATTCAGCTGATTTAGTTCACTGGAACTTTATCCAATACTGTTAATTTGATTGTACTCAGTGTTTACCAAGAAACTGTGGTCGAACGAGAAACCATTCCACCTCAAATGTCCAACGACCCCAACGTGGGTCATCTCTATAAATTTTCCCTTTTTTAAAAAGTTTATAGCACTAAACCTTAAAGACTACCGCACGCAGTGGGAGATTCGTCCGCTCCAAAGCCAAACGATTCTTCACCTCCCGCCTTCCAGCATTAAACCGCACGGTGCTTTCCATTGCGTCGACGTCAGTCGGTGAAAAAGAAAGCAAAACTATTGCTGATTATCCCGAGACCCGGTTTCGGTGCAGCACCCAGAGAGCATTTACGACAACTACTCCCCGCGGCGTTGGACGTGCCTGGACCGGATTAAGTTTGCAGCTCATGAAAAGTTAACTTGAAGGCATCAAAAGCAGTAAAAGGGAAACCTTTCCGTTCTTTTTTTTTTGCGTGTTCGAGACACCAAGGAAAAATGAAAAACGACGACCTACCCGGGGGGTGCGCTGTCAACTTCAAGGCAGGCACCTCCGTAGTTCCGAGCCATTCAGGTGAAGACGATTCATTCTCGGAACTAGCAGTGGTATTCCAAATGAGACAGTTTGATTGCACACCCGAGCCACATCCATTATCATCGTCTTGTGGTGCTGATTCTAAACTGATGATGGCAATGAAAATGTCCAACCGTAGACTGCTTCAGTGGTGCCCTACCGGTGCCCATCGTAGCGGAGCAAATTGCCAACCGCCGAGGAAACGCTCGTGCAACATGCGGACAAATTATGTGACACACAACTCAAAATGAATCACCATCTATTTTCGTTGGCCTAAACCTTGGCGCTGGGAAGTTGAAAGTAAAGGTCAGGTCTTCAACAACATCTAACGAGGCGATTTGAATCGGCTTGACCCTTCGGATAAGGATTGGGCTGAGTAGGCAGTGCACAAACATGCAAACGTCACGCACGTGGTGATAATTTCTTGGCTCCGTGGTGAACTTCTTTGAGATATGCAAATATTAGTGTGTAGTGAAGGGAAAGTCGGTGGACTTTTGGCGGGTGCTAATGGATTGTTCTCAGAATTGTATTTTGGAAGATGGAGTGACTATGTTTTCGTAGAAAAATACGGGATTGGAAATTCACTGTCAAAATAGTTATCTGTTGATGTGTATTATATGGAAGCAAAAGTCAAAGTACCTGAGCATCGAGAAAATATTTGGTGGAAGGTTCTGGTCGAGCGTGTTCCGAGAAGCAGTTGACGAAACCTGCATGCAATTCGCCAACTCATGAGTATTGGTGATTAAACAAAATGTAGATTCTTGTTTCAAAACGACGATGTTGTTTACTTTTTGATGTTGGCAACATATGGGCTACACATTGGAAAATCTAAAATTGGGAGCGTCACGAACATGGCCAGCTTTTGAACATTAAGAACACATTCATTCCTAGATTAAATTTCTGAACTTTTTCATCAATCGAATGGAAATCTTTCTGCGTATTTTCTGAAATAATCAATCAACATTATTAGTAAACTTTTCAAAAGAACACAAATTAGAGGTCATGTCTTACAGCACCCGCGTTTCGCCCACCCTGCATCCAGATTTAAATTATGCCGATTGCTACGATCGTCAGCATTTCCACTTCTTCCAATGTCTCACCTGTCACTGACAATACACTGTCGTTCGCAAAGCCACACGGCCACTACGCCGTTGGGCAGTTTCAGCGTCAGCATTCCGTTGTACATCCCGTTTCAAAGTGTTGGGCCATTGAACATTGCGGAACTCCCACCGTGATGTTCTCCGGTTTCCGGCCTACGGTGGTTTCGCAGACCAGCACCTGATTTTGAAAGTAACTCTTCAGAGTTCTGCACAGATCATCAGGGACCCTCATTCTGTGCAGCGACTCGACAAAAGCCACCCGGCTGACGCTATTGAAGGCGTTCTTGACGTTGATTGTTACGCCTCTCCGTTTCTGTTTGATCGACTTTATGGCTGACTGGACCACTGTCCGGGTGGCATACACCGTAGACCACTCTTTTCGGAAATCGAATTTCATCTTCGATAGACCGTATTCGCTCTCCGTAAATTTCGTCAACCTATTGAGGATGATCCTCCCCAGGAGTTTCCCGAGCGTATCTACGAGACATGTTGGTGTATACGGTGCTGGATCTCCCGGAGGCTTTCCTGGCTTCGGCAGCAACACTAGTCTTTGTATTTTCCACCTGTCCGGGAAGTGGAAGTGGGATTCAATCGGGTGCTATGATGGTCCCTCCCTTCAACCCAACGTATGGGGTTATAAAGCCAGTCCACGTTAAATTTCGGACACTTTTCTTTCAGTTTGGATTTTGAATTTTAGCACGGATCGCTGAAACGTTTCACTTATGCGACAGCTGAAAATATCCTCTTTATTTCGTGGTAGAACATGTTAACATTCTTGTTACAATGGCTTCGAAACAAGTGAAAATGCGCAAACGCATTTTGTACGAACGGCAGCAAAATTTGTATTTATCGGTACGCCAGGAAACTAAAACTACCGAAAAATACCGTGTTTTGTGTTTGCAAATCATTTGACCAGCGCTTGACTGAGGATCGGAATGTTGGAAGTGGAACACATCGAAAAGTATGCTCACGACAAATGAAAAAGTAGGTGGTAGCCATTATTGAGAAAAATCCCAATCTTTCTGTGCGGAATGTGGTTCGCAATGTTGGGAAGTCAAAATCATGCGTACAAAAAGTGAAGCAGAGGCAAGGTCTGAAGGCGTAAAAAGTGAAAAAGGTGCCCAACCGTCATGACGAACAAAATTTCACAGCAAAAAAAAACGTGCTAAGGAGCTTTAAACAAATGTTTTGCAAACATTTTCTTGTGTCATAAAGGACGACAAAACATACGTACTTGAGAACCTCCAACAGCTTCTGGGCCTGGCTTTTTATACCGCAATGCAAGGAACGCCGCTGCCGAGCATTTCCGGACAAAGAAGGTGTCCTAATTCCCGGAGAAGTATTCGATTTGGCAGGGAATGTGTTTCCAGCCGAAATGACCTACCGACCAACTTCGAGTGCCTCCGATTTAATTGAAAATTTGTACACACGTTTTACCCACGAAAGGAAGTTTTTTCCACTGATGTAAAAACATTTTGAATTCCAGAGTCAGTTTTAATAAGGGCGTAAGCATTTTGAATAGCACTTCAATTAATAATTTGTAGCTCGAAAACCTTTGGTTGTACAAAATAACTGTCCAAGAACAAGTTGTGGTCCTATGTGTGAAGGTTGTGGAAAAAATATACACTGAGAAAAAAAAATTAAAAATTAACATTAAAATTTAAATATCTCAAGAAAAGATTTTTTGATAGTGAAAATTTGAAGTTATTACGCAAATTTTAGACTCCAGGATGGAGAAATGTCAGGGAAAAAAGTTTCTAGAGCATCAACTTTTGGTGTATTCCTAAAAATTTTAATATTTGTGGGAATAAACGTATTCTGAATTCAGGCGGATTGCGTGAAAACTCGGGCTCGGAAGCTGTACGACGACTGTTTGAGCAAAAATGACATGTGAATTATCATGGATGACGAGACGTACGTCAAAAGAAACGAATTCTGCCACTAATCCGAAAATACAAAAGTTCGACACTGGTTTGGCCTGATTTGGCATCCTGCCACTATGCGCGAGCCACCATGGACGGGTATGAAGAGAACTATGTCCAATTTGTGGAAAAGGCGATGAATGCTCCGAATTGTCCGCAAATAAGGCCCATTGAGAAATTGTGGGCTTTTATGAAAGGAAAGCTGCGGAAGAAGGCTAGAGGACCAAATGACATGACATGATCAAATTCAAAAAAGACTCGGTAAACGTAAGCAAAACCTCAACCTGGATATCCAATACTCAACGGCGTCCGTGGTGCACATAGCATAGCATTTACAGTTACACAATATCGTAGGTGGTGAAGACTTAATCTACTGTTAAGAGAACTATCATGTCCGGATCCGTTGTCGTTCGGTAAGAAACCTGGGGGATGATTTCGAACCCTTAGGAACCAGACATGCTGCCTCCAGTAGACTAAGTCAACCCTGGCCACGTCCTTGCAACTGTAGGGGAGTGGGAGGGAATGTTAGTCCAACACATACTTAAGAGAGATGCAGAGAACTCTACGACCCCTCATATGTATCACAGGTAATGGAGTGTTAATAGGGAAAGGGTTATCCCTGGGATACACTCGACAAGCGTTACGGGTGATCAAAATTGATGAATTACGAACACATATGTTGCGAAGTGCACCTTCGTCGGGGATTTCCTGAAAAATAATATTAATAGAAACAATAGCTTCGATAATTAGCACTGCCTTAAAAACAAATTAATAAACAATTAATATACAAGTGAAAAAAAACAAGACGTCAGTTAAAAATAAGTAATGGGCGAAACGATGGTTGAAGCTTCATGTGATCAGAAATCTACCAAATATATAGCATTGAATGGGAAGTAATAGGAAACAGCCGTACTACACAAATATACCGGTACTAGCTGCCCTGTTGGGCAAGTGGAATCAAACGAAATGGAGCAGGAGCAACAAATCGGCGATCAAGATTGGTGTACAACGAAGAAGCGAGGCCGCGCGTCGCGAAGAAACGAAACTGCTGTAAAACACGGTTCAGATTCTTCGGAACCCGAAACGACGAAACTTCGAGTGCTCGAAAAGCAATCTCTGCGTACACGATCGCAGATTCAAACGAGGAAAAGTATGTAAGTTTGGTGTTGTAATACTGTGAAATGAACTTTTCCATCAATATTTCCACGCTTAATCTGAACAGTATAAACACAGATATTAACAAAGCAATGTTCAAGGACTTTGTAAGAAATCACGATGATGTCGACATCATGTTCCAGCAAGAGGTTACTTTTGAAAACTTCTCCTATCTTAGCTCGTATAACGCTCTGGTAAATACAAGTGTGGATAAGAAAGGGACAGGAATTATGCTAAAGAAAAACCTAAGTTACAGCTCTCAAATTTTTGACCCACCCGGTAGAATAATTGTATCAGTCATAGTGAATGGGATAAACTATATTAATATTTATGCTCAATCGGGAACCAATAAGAAGAAAAAAGGGATAACCTATTTCTCAATCAAATGACAATGCATATCAGTAAAACAAATTGTGTGATCATTCTTAGTTGGAGACTTTAATTGTATCCTAGATCCTATTTGACTGTTAAAAACTTTTCGAGCGGTCTGAGAAGTTTAGTAAATATTTTTCAACTACAAGATGTCGAATCCTAGAGGGTTTGAGCTGTTTAGTGGAATACTTGTAACTATAAATTAGAAGAAAAATTAGTAATCTCCATTTAATTCCAACTACCTTTGCTTATCTTCGACAGATACGCGTATTTCGTCTACAATGTGCAGACTTCTTCAGTGTCTCGTACTAATAACTCTGACTTCTAATTTATAGTTACAAGATGTCGTTAAACAGCTCCATCTAGATAGATTCACTTTTTATCGAGGAGACTGTGCTTCCCGGTTAGATCGGTTTTATGGTCCAGAGGCTTTTGTTGCCCGTGTACTTGATATAAAAACTATTGCGGTTCCGTGTTCGGATTATCATGCAGTACTATTGAAATTGGCAGTGAAACAACAAGAGCTCAACACTAGAGAGAGAGGATATTGGAAAATATATTCAACGCTATTGTCGTTTCCTGTGGTTAGTCAAGCATTTGAAAGGCAGTATGCCCAGTTAAGGAACAGGTTGAGTTACATGGATCACAATGCATGGTGGAATCATGCATTCAAGGCCAAAGTTCGTAGTTTCGGCAAATCAGAATCTTGACGTTCGTACCAGGCTGAGCAGACCAGTAAAAGTGTATTGTTTTCCCGGTTTCAAGACTTGTCCAATAGGAAGTCTAACGGAGAATATGTCTCCGAATAAATTAACATGGTTAAGCATCTTTTGATTGAGCAAGAGTATGCAAGGCTACGGTGTTTACAGTCAAGAATACCAGAAATATCACTGGGAGAAGAAGAAAAGATGAATGTCTACCAGGTATCCAAGCATTTACATAACCATCTTACACCTGTGCTTCAATCCGCTGGAGTCAGTGGATTGCTTATCAATCGTCCATCGTTGCCAGAAGTACACAAACATTACACCGATCTTTTTGCCGAGAGTGAAGCTTCTAGGATCAGTGAGCCAGCATGCCCTATCAGTTACATCACCAATATGCTTGAAGAAGAAGATGCGACTGGATTAGTTCTACCGATCACTGAGGATGAACTTTTTCAAACTCTTAAGCAGTGTTCAAAGAAGAAGTAGCCTAGGCCAGACGGCTTAGCGTACGAATTTTACGATCAGTACCGGCGCCGGCCACGTCCTCACGGTCTTTGTGGTGGTGGTGGTGGTGGTGGGGGGGGGGGAGGAGATTAGTTTGGTAATCGTTGGTTAGAGACCGTGTTTACCTCTGCGTCTCCACAATTGTCAAGGGAAGGATAGTTTTTGTGTTAGTGAGACAGGTTATTTTTAGATCATGGATTCACTGTGGTAAGTGATGCGATCAATGAAAGAGCAGTAGACTGCTTCACGATTAGCGGTCGCCTTACACGAAACTTTAAGGAATGGATCTAAGAAGCGCGAATCATAGCGCAAGGAAGAAATGCCAGAGCTGAAACATCAAAACAATTGTACAACAACCTTCTCAATGCCGCAGAGATTTCTGTTCGGGTTGAAAATGATTACCCTGATGAAAACTGGACGTTACTTTGGAAGAATATAAACTACAACTTTCTATGTTCCGAGGATAAATCAAATGTTTTTCTGTTAATTAATGATGTTATACCGAATAAAGAGAAGCTATTAGCTTACAAAATTGGGAGGCTTTTAGACGGAAATTGCGATAATTGTAGTCTTTCAGACACAAACCTGCATCGCGTGAGATAGTGCACTAGAACCAAACACATTCGAGAATGGACGCTAGAAGTGTTAAGAAATAAACATAATGTGAACTTTTCTACAATAGATGAAATTCTGTGCAAACCTGTAAATAAAACCTATAATAGTCAGAAAGCTGCATTATGGTTAGCAATTCATTATATCAGTTGGAGCGTAACAATGAAAACATGTAGCCTATTTTGTTTTAAAAAAAAGTATTCGAGAAATTCGATGCGAAAACAGGAAAGTTTTTGCAGAGCACTTTTTCAGAACATATGTTAAGGGTAAAATTAGTAAGAAGAATAAGAATTGTTGTATTGAATGTAAACTTATATCAATAAAAAAAAATACAGCAATTTTAAGGTGTACTCATAATTAACGATACAGTCCTTATTCACAGATAAAAAGAACAATTATTTTTTTTGCGAACATAAAGGGAATGCTAGATTTGGCAGAAAATAATGGGATATTTCTTGAAAATTTAAACCAGATAACGCCTGAATCTAGCTAGTTGTATGAAAGATTGCAAACATGTATGGCGAATAAAAGATTGCGAACAATTTCGATGTTTACGCCTCCTTTGGCTTGAAATTAAACGAGGGGAAATTGTATGTGCTTGTTAAAATTAATTATTTTTTTCTGAGTGGACTGACTTGAAGCGAAACATTTTGATATATGAGAAAAACTACAATCACTTTTCGACCCATTCTACTCAGTCTCATTACGGAATATGGATAAAACTTCTTTTTATACAATGGTCCCATCCTATCAGTCAACCATAATCAAGCGAATTATCCATCCATCCAAATTGAAAAATCAACCGAGGCACTATATTCCGCCCTTTGGATTCCAAATAAAATTTATGCCGATCCAAATACAAACTACTACTACAACTACTACTAGACGTTCCAACATTCCAACCAGATTGCTCAAGGATGGAGCACTTAGTTCATCTAGAACTCTGCTCGTGGAAACAACTTTCCCGGTTGAAAGCTTTCTCCCCTGAAGCCCTCGGAGAAAAACCTAGTTCAAAACTTTTCCTATCTCTCTACGGCTCTGTCTTTTCCCTCTCGGGGAGGGGGGCATAAATGCAAAACAGAAATTTTATCAGATTAAACCGTTATTTCCCGTGGGTGCCCATCATCGTCGTCGCGGGTGAACTGCAGGCGCTGGTGGCGGCGGCAAGTCCTGGAACAACAGCCGCCACACAGCCCGGTTTCCGGTGATGTGGAAAGCCTCTCAACATTTTGCCGAGATGATGCCCCAATGTCGGACGGAGCATGATGACAACGATGACGACGATGCAACCCGACCGACTCGACTCGGTGGCGGTGGCGATGAAAACGTTGTTTGCGGTTTGTCGTTGTCCGGGATTGATGCGGTGCCTCTGCCGACCGACCGGTAACCCTAGTGATACCGCTTCCTGTGTGTGTGTGTGTGCGAGTGATGCTGCCATGGTGACGACTATGACGACATAGTGGTAAGGTGCAAGATTAGAATAGTGCTGCTTCTGCTGCATGATGTTCTAGGTTTCAGCTAGGTAGCTTTAAGTCGACTGCAGGGAAAGGGAGGCGGGGGGGATCTATTATCGTACTCTCTTACAGAATAAGTGGCAGAAGTGAGCTTCCAGGCATGAATTATTCATTTTGATTTTATACCTTAGTTCTGTGGTAGTGGCTGCGAAGATAACAGTCGATGTATGAGGGACGGAAAGCATGCAGAAATACGATGTAATATGCAAAACAAGCCGAAAGGAAGGGGGCGGGGCTCGGAAGGAAGGGTGGCATGGCAGTTATTGTTGGAACTAATTTGCTTTCAGCAGGAATAACTGATGCGTGAAATGCTGGCAATGAAAAGACAAAGTTTTCAATAGCAAATGAATATGAATTTTTCTGAGAGTTGATTATGTTGGGATGAGTGGTTTCCAAATGGTTGCAGCTTGTCTTTTGTTAACTGAACAGTTTAATTGTACCTCGATTGGAGTTGTTTGCGGTGAGGCTGATGCACATGGAATAGAATTTAATAGTGATGAGTGTATGTGAGTGTATGACTAAATTGATAGTAGAATAAACTTGCGTTTGAAAAAAAACAACTTCTACTGCACGTGCCAACCACTGCGGATATGAGCGGTCAGAGTTTCCTTGCACGGTTAAATTGAAAGTAAGCAACTGCCAAACAAAGGTGCACCCACCTCCACCTCTCTCTTTCCGAGACAGTTCTTCGGGAGCCATTCCCGAATATGTTGGGATCTGCTTCTGGTGTGTGGTTTTCCGCTTTTTCCCCATCTTCCTAAAGTGGGAACCCATTTTTCACCGAATGTGCGAGCGGTCGGGGCGCAGCAGTGGAGCAGATTCCTCTGCATTCATGGCCGCCGGCGTCGCCAGAAGTACACAGTTTATATGGCGATGAGCAGGGCAAAATTGCTTTTCTGCATTGTATGTACTTTTATTTATTTTGTTTAGACGAGCTGGTAGCCAGCATTTTTTTTAGGAAGAACAGCCCTAGAGGAAGTTTGGGTCTGATGGCATCTTGGAAAATTACTATTATAGACGAGTTCCGCTCGACTCTAACCATCCCTACAATTCGGGAAGGTTCAAGTCTGGCAAACGGAGCGATGAAAAAATGTGAAGATAGGGCGAGTTTTCTGCCTTGCTTGTTGTTCTTTATTATGTGGTAAGGAGAATATTTGGTAATGCTACGGGTAGGGTAGTTCGCTCTACTCGGCTGACCTCAACTATGGTTGAACAGTTTACAGCAGCACCCGAGCCAAGTCTTCCATCAAAATTTGTTTTTGATTGAATAAATTGGCTTTGGAAATGTTGGGGTAGGAATTTTCAACGAAATAACCCCATCAATTTAACCAGCTCATGGTTGTTCTCTGATGTTTGACTCTGCCATCGCCATGATGCAGCACTTCCACGGTTCCAAGGCCGCTAATACAGACAAATAACGGCAACAATCATCACTACACCATCGCACAGGTGAGTGCCGAAAGAGGGAAAGCCTGTAAACAAGGATAACTGCGTTTTAGTTGAGTTAGGTCCTAGTTGATTGTGCACGAAAATTGTGGTGCTTTTGGGAGGAATTCAGTTTGCTAGTCTGGGTTTTGTAAGTACGGAAAGGTGAACTCCCCAACGCTTTATCATGCACATGTTCTTTCTTTTTAAGTTCGACGAAGGCTTTCACAGTACCTGAAGGGTAAGGATGAACGGTTTCACGTTTCAGTGGTAGCTATGAATTTTTGGGAAGGTTTGCAGGCATTTACTGTTTCGACAATATGATAAAGGGTGGAACGGCCAAAAATTGGTCAACATGTGAATGAGTGCAACACTGAAACTAACCAGTTACAGAAGGAGTGTATCGAAAATAAGCTATCCACAAACTTTCGTTCAAATTATGTTGAAAACTGATATTTTATTCATACAAAAAATTGATCCTTTATTGTACGAGGTTAAACTCTGAACATAATGAAGACCGATGAAATTTGGTTATTCTTCATCGAATTTTCGAACTTTGGATCGAATGCTCTTCATCAAGTTCCCGGACAAGTATTGCATCGCATTTTTTGTACGCTTGAGCCCAAATTTTTTGAACTCCGTCATGTTCCAGCTGCCTTACCAGCCTTCTTGAAGACCCTCTTCACGATTGCCCAGTAACGTTCGATGGGTCAAAGCTGAGGGCAATTTGGTGGATTGATATTTTTCTCAACGAAATCTGTTTACGCAAGCCAATTGAGAGTGGTTTTGGCATAGTGAATAAATCGCGACGAGAAGCAGAACAAGTCCGCCAAAACCCGTGCCAGGAAGTTGTACCTCAACATGCTGACGAAAGTTGAATGTTGCATCATGGACGACGAAACATATGTGAATGCCAACTTCAAACAGATCCTGGCAACCTGTTTTTCACGGCCAGGCGATAAGTTCAGCGTTCCGGAGCATGCCCGCACTCAGAAGATGTCCAAATATGCGAAGAAATTCCTGGTTTGGCAAGCCATCTGCACGTGCGGGAAGCGGAGTGCACCTTTCGTGAACCAGGACACGATGAACGGACAGGTGTACATAAAAGAGTGCTTCCTCTCCTGAAGGCCCACAACGTCCCAACAATCTTCTGGCCGGATTTGGCCTCATGCCACTACTCCAAGGACGTGCTGAAGTGGTATGCGGACAATAAGGTCAATTTCGTGCCGAAAATGTTCAACCTCCCAACAATCCGGAGCTCCGCCCCATCGAGAAGTACTGGGCGATTATGAAGCAGCACCTTCTTAAACGACCTAAGGTAGTGAAGACAGTCGAGGAACTGAAGAAAGTATGGGTTTACATGCAAAAACGGTAGATTCACAGGTTGTGCAGAATCTTATGGCCGGGGTTAAGGCCAAGGTGCGGGCATTTGCGTATGGACTGTAAATAAAATACGAGTAAAATGGTAAATGAAGTTTAATAGTTATTTCTCAATCCCTGAAAATTTGATGGTAATCGGATGAAAACTCGAATTTTGCGAATCAATTTTGATGCGTGTGGCAATTTAACAACGCGGACAACCTCTTTATAAGGGTAAAAGTCCGAGGCTCCACCTCAACCTGAGCGCCTGTCCACCACGGAGGTGCGGCTCAAACAGAATCTGGCTGGCATCTAGCGGCTGAATAAGAACTGCTGTTCCCCGCAAGCCACATACATCTGAACTTGATTGACGACAAATAAATAAATAAATTGTTCATATGGCGCCCGTTACCAAATAATCAAACAAGCGATTATAACATCCATTACACATTGCTACGTAGCCCGACTTCACCTTTGCGTACAACCTCATTAGGCTGTCCTTGTGGTTTGTAATCCACCTTTAGTGGCGCTCTAAGGATTTTTCTTTTTCTTTTCCATTCAACTCAGATAATTCAGATCACAAAGCTTTTTCAGTGTATGGGTACGTATCGTGCATAGTTCTCATTTTATACTTTGCGAGAGATCCATATTTTCGCTACCATTTGAGTTAACTCCAATCTACCTGTAAGGGATGATCTGCGAAGATGACACAACTGTTTTCGGAATTTATTCAAGAACACAGCTTGGTCTTCTTTTTCTTTTCCCTCGTCTTGATTTCCGTCGTCAATAAACTTGCTCATGACTTGGTTCAACTGGTTTACTATCATAGTCTCCTTCCCGTGCTTAAGCCCGTTTAGTCGATTAAGATTGGCATTTGTTCGCTACCTTAAGGACTGTATCGTTGATTATGAGTTCAAATTCCAATTAGTGCATAAAAGATTTTCTATTCATTTTAGTGCGTTGGATACAGTTCCTACCTTGCAATAAGAATCAAATATTTTTGAGAAAGTGTGATAGATCCAAAATCAAATCATCGCTGTTGGCCAACTTCCAGTCGCTAGAGTGGCCGTCAACGAAGCTTTCGTCTGCACAAGCGTTGATTATTGTGGACCCATCTTACTCAAGCCGAGTCATCGTAAAGCCACCTCTCATAAGTACGAAAGCTGTTCATCTAGAACTGGTGAGTGATCTTAGAACGCCCACTTTTTTGATGGTCCTAGAACGTTTCGTATGGAGAAGGAACAAGCCGCAGCATTTGTACTTCGACAACGGCACAAACTTCATCGGTGCGAAGATTGCTTTGCATGAACTATTCGCTATGATTCAACTTGGACCAGACAACGAAAAGATCTCTAAGCACCTAGCAAAAAGACGGAATTCAATGACGCTGGATTCCCCCCGACCTCTCCCAACCCCGGTGGACTCTGATGAGCCGCTGTCAGAAGGTGGTCAAGACCCATCTGGTGCGTCCAGCAACGGTTTCGTCTCTATTATTGTCTTTCGAAGAACTCTGAATTGCCACCGCTACCACTTTCCTGCGATCCCTAACGATTATTCGGCGCTAACCCCTGCGCACTACCTGGTGAAGATCATGATCTAACACAAAACACGTGGATATTTAATGATTTCACTGTTCATTTAGGTTGAATTTCGAATATATTTTTATGATTTTATTTTCCGCAAAAAGGACGCAGCAAAAACAAAACACGTCCTTAAATGCACGATTAAAAAAACTACGTCAAATTTGAGTCGACCAAGTTTTGACCTATCCATCCTTTAAAAGTGGAACCACTAGGAAAAAAAATCATAACCAGTATATGAAATTTTTTGAGGCGACGTGACGAACCAGCCTCACGCTGAAAGTCACGTAAAGACGAAGTAACAACAACAACAATCTTTTTGACCAGTTACTGCCCAATTAACTATGAATTCTAAGTTCTAAGGCAGTCTAATTTTTCCGGCTACTTTCTCCTCTTTATCTATTGATTTGTCTACATCCTTGGCCATTGAAACTGATGTATAATCGGTATTTTAGTTGATTTATTTTGACGTAGGGCTACTTCTTTGTTTTCTATACTGGGGTACAATTTACAAAAATCGAACAGCAACCGTCACAAAAAGTTGTAAGGTTTTGAGTTTTATTATCTCAGTCGTTTCTCCAAAAAAATTCAAAAATTTTGCCCTTATCGATCGTAAATATTTCTACGCTTTGATTGCAATATTTAAAACTATTGAAAATAACGCAAATGTAAGGTAATGTCTTATAATAACGTTTTGAAAAGTAAATTTTTCCTATTATCGTTTTTTTTTTCCTAGTACAGACTTCAAATGTAAGTAAGGACACAGGCACAGGCTTCAAATGTAAGTAAGTGCCGCAGTGAACGATATAAAAAAATACACCTTCGTCAATTGTTTCATTCGCTCGGCAGCCGTGGAGCTATTCAGAGCGGTTAACCATGGTTAACCAATCCAGTGGCGAATTTGTAGGGAAATAGGTGATCTAGTTGACAGCCATCTTTCGGTATGCCAGTTGAGTTTGAGTGGTATGAACGGTATAGGCGCATCTTACTTACTAACTAATGTCTTCTGTCCGTCCCTAGGGCTGCATCGGGTCAACTTGAAAGAATTCCATTCTTGACCTGGGCCCAGGTCAGATTTCGATCGACTTCCTTATTGAGGCTCCGACGCCTCGAGCCCCGGGGTCTACCTTTGCTGCGATGTCCTGATGGGTTCCAATCCAGCGCTTGTTTGCAGATTTCGTTTCCGCTCCTTCGTAGTGTTTGTTCGAATTTCCACTGATATCGATTTCTGTTGGCATCGACGATGGAGCTCAGCATTTGAGATCCAATTGTGAGGCCACCAGACACGAATTACATACCGCAGGCATCGGTTGATGAAGACCTGCAGCTTTTTAGTATTCTCCGCTGATACGCACCACGTATGCTAGCGTACAACAGCACAGATTGCACGTTTAAGTTGAAAATTCGGATGTTGGTGCGTTGACTTATCAGGATTGACGTCCATATATTTCTTAAACCCGCAATCGCAGCCCTAGCCTTCTTGATTCGTGCAAGAGCCAGGAACCGTAGAGTAGGTGGAGACTCTTCGGGGCTTAGCTGGCGGGTCGTCGGTTGCGGATGACGAACGGCCATCAGATATGATGATTAGCTGCGAATATCCGAGTAAGCAGTCCCGGACAATCAGCGGAGGCTGACCTGGAAGTTGGGGGACTGCGCAGTTATTGGACACTGTTGAGATTCTTTCAAAACCCACAAATATCCGAAAGGGAGCCTTGTCAAAGCGAGACACCCCGCTATAAGGGTATTTGATGTACTCGAATCTACCCGCATGATATGACTGCGAGGATGGCTCAACTGTTTTTGGAACCCATTCAAGAGTACTGCTTGGTCTTCTTTTTCTATTTGCCTCGTCTTGACTTCAACTGGTTTATTATCATCATCTTCTTACTGTGCTTAAGCCCGGACTGTATTGTTGATTATGAGTACAGCGATAAACTGTTTTTTTGACGTAGGACGTCTGTTTTTTTCAATAGTGGGGTAAACATTCGAATTTGGAGCGTCACGGAAACCGGTCAGGTTTTGAACGTTAATAACTAAGTCATTTCAAGATTGATTTCTAAAATGACTGCATCAATCGATCGGAACATTTCCTACGCGTCGAATTTACTAAATGCAATGTACTTTCCTATCACAGACTTCAAATTTAAGTAAGGAACGTGTCATATGCAGCATTGCAGGGTATTTAGGGAGGACACCTTCGGATTTTAGTCATTCGGCAATGAACCAGTAACTCTGGCAGCTGGCAGTTGCAAATACTCTGGAGGCTGTCGCTAGCGAGTGGTTAGCTGGATAGCCATTTTTAATGCAGTTTTGTGTTATGCCAAGCTAACTTAGTAAATTTGAAGGGTTTGATCCAGTTGGTAGCCATATCACGAAGAAAAGCAATTTCATAAATCATGTTTCGGTATTGACAATAACTAAGGATCGTTTAACTGTTGCTTACTTTTTGCAATCGCAGCCCACGGATTACTGGGATGCCATGATTTCCCTATTACAGAAATAATCTTATTATTAAAAGTGGTTCAATGTTGGTATTGTTCTCTTCGAATTCCAATCAGTGCTTAAAAGTGCTTCTGTTCGTTTTAGTGCGTTGGATAGAGTTCCTACCTTGCAATAGGAATCACATATTTTTTGAGAAAGTGTGATAGATCTAAAATCGAATCATCGCTGTTCGCCAACTTCCAGTCGCTAAGGTGTGTGTGACCGCCAACGAAGGTTTCGTCTGCGCAGGCGTTGATTATTGTGGACCAATCGTAAAGCCGCCTCCCGTAAATCATTTGTCTGCGTTTTCGTGTGCTTGAGTACGAAAGCTGTTCATCTAGAACTGGTGAGTGATCGGCCGCTTTTTTAATGGCCCTAGAACGTTTCGTATGGAGAAGGAACAAGCCGCAGCATTTGTACTTCGACAACGGCACAAACTTCATCGGTGCGAAGAATGCTTTGCATGAACTATTCGCTATGATTCAACTCGGATCAGACAACGAAAAGATCTCAAAGCACCTAGCAAAAGACGGAATTCAATGGCACCTGATTCCTCCTCGAGCTCCCAACTTCGGTGGACTCTGGGAAGCCGCTGTGAAGGTAGTCAAGACCCACCTGGTGCGTCAACTTGGTTCGTCTCAATTGTCTTTCGAAGAACTCTCTGAATTGCCGGCCACTGCTACCACTTTCTAGCGATCCCAACGATTATTCGGCGCTTACCCCTGCGCACTTTATGGTGAAGTACATGATCCGTTCACTTTCCGAAACTGATGTCCGAGATATACCGTTCAACCGTCTCAGTTAGTATCAGAAGCTTCAGAGTTCTCATAATTTCTGGCATCGCTGGCGCAATGAATATTTGAAGAAGCTGAATATGCTGTACCGTACCAATCCAAAACGCTATCCAATCAACATTGGAGATGTTGTAATTATCAAGGACGAGTACCTTCCTCTGGCCCGCGTTTTTGAATTACACCCAAGACCCGATGGTGTCACACGAGTTGCAACTCTTCGAACGCCCACTGGAGTCTTGAAGCGAGCTATAAGCAAGCTTTGCTCATTCGAATCGGCTCTAGACTAATAAGACTTTGTAATGTATTGTATTTTTATTTTTTTGATTGTATCTAGCTGGAGGTGCGTGACAGCTTGGTTGGCAAGACTAGACTCCTTCTCTAAGTCCGCTCTACTACGACGACCAATTCCTCAGAAGCACTAGCCTATGTTGGCCTAAGTGGTGCTTCACTTCGAACAGTCAGATAATTACCCCGATTAAAACATTCACCCTTTTCGAAGATGTTGTAATTATATTGACTTATTATACCATTAACATATCAGGTATTTTGGTTATTCATTCCATAAAATAAATGGATATAATTCCACGAAAATTTAAAAGTGTACTTATGTCGTTTCAATAAGATTGAAACTAAGAAGTCTAAGAATTAATTGCGGAATAACCCGCCAGTATCACGCCTTACATTAGTGCCTTTATGTAAACGTTCTACGACGTGGCAGTGTCAAAATGACTAAAATATGTGATTCTTTCACTCCGGTAAAATTCTTGGTCTCACATGCAAGTTTATAGCATGGGATAAACCCTCTCACCGTCGACAAGGTGGCAAATTTGACCCACGAGAGGGTGAAGTTTGAGCCGTCAAAAGGCATGTTTCGGCGAAAATCCAGGGCATCCGGGTTGTCTCAGAATCATTGATGATTCATCCATTTCAAGGTTCGAAGTAGACTACTTATAAAAAATAATGAAGTTTGAAACTTCTTAAGGCATATTTCGGTGGAAATCCGCAATTGTCTCCTCCTGAAGGGTCCCCCGTAGTATACGTAGTATTGTCTCAGAATGGCGATTATGGTCGTTGGTCCATTTCTAGACTAGAAGTAGACTATTCATAAAAAAACATGAAGTTTGAGCCGTCGAAAGGCATGTTTCGGCGAAAATTCATGTTCGTCTGCTTCTAAAGGATTCTTCCAGGGCATTCGGGTTGTTTCAAAATGGCCAATATGGTCATTGATCTATTTCAAGGCTAGAAGTAGACCACTTAACTAAAATTATGAAGTTTGAGCCGTCGAAAAACATATTTCGGCGAAAATCTATATTTATCTCATTCTAAACGGTTCCCCTAGTGTCAGTGGGTCATTTCTAGGCTAGGACTAGACCACTTATAAAAACTCATGACCCGTCGAAAGGCATATTTTGGCGAAAATGCGTTTTTGTCCCCGCTTAAAGGGTTCTTCAGAATGGACAATATAGTTATTGATCCATTTCAACGCTAGAAGTCGACTGCTCAACAAAAATCATTAAGTTTGAGTAGTCGAAAGGCATGATTCGGTGAAAATATGTATTTTTCTCGACTTAAACGGTTCCCCCGGTGCATCCGGATTATCCCGGAATGGCCAATATAACCATTGGACCATTTCTAGGCTAGAAGTAGACTACTCAACAAAAATCATGAACTTTGAGACGTCGAAAGGCATGTATCGACGAAAATTCGTATGTGTCCCCTCCTAAAGCGTTCGCCCCGGGGCAGCCGGATTGCCCCGGAATAACCAATATGGTTATTGGTCCATTTCAAGGCTATAAGTAGACTATTCATTAAAAATCATGATTTTCGAGCCGTCGAAAAGCATGTTCCGGTGGAAATTTGTATCTGTCGCTACCTCACAGATCGTGGAAAAACATGCCCTCTTCCGGAACAGATTCCTTGTGGCCAATCGGGTCAAAAAGGGCAGTACTCTTCAGAAACTGAAAATTGGAACTCTAATAAGCATTTTTACTGCAAAGACTTTAAAAGTTAGTCATAAAAGTTAGTCATAAATGAGTTTGAAATCCGGGTCAATATGACCAGAAACAACTAATTCGTAAGTTTTAACAGCCCTTCAGAAATGTCGGAAGAAAATTACGTCACTTTCTATTGTTGTAGATTGTGATGTTCGCTCATCACCATGAGGCACAAAGAGTGGACAGTAATATTTGCTAGAATGAGAGATATGAAGAGAAAGTGTTGAAAGTTCCGTCAGACATGAGCGCGTACCAACACGTTACTTTTGCCTGTTGAGGTGGCGGATTCGTCCGTGCCTCGACCTACCCCGCTGTGGAATGTTAGGCAAAGGTAACGTCCTTGGTTTGAGTACTAGTTTACCCATGCCTTTTCGCTCAATTTGCAATACTCAATATTCTACTTCCAGCCTACCGTACACTGACGGAACTTTCAAAACTTTCTCTTCATATCGTTCATTCTAGCAAACATTACTGTCCACTCTTGGTGCCTCATGGTGATGAGCGAACATCTCCTTCTACATCATAATCGTTACTCCACGCTCGGAGAATACAAAACACAACAATTAAAGTATGTAACTTTCTATGATTGAGGAAAAGTCAAGAAAATTCAAACGGATTATTGTAGAAAGTTAAAGCATTTTTAAAATCCATTCCGGGTCATATTGACCGCGACACCAAAAGAAGGTTTAGCAAGAAAACACCTGAATCTAGTCTAGAGTGCGAAAATTTGCAAACATGGTTGTATGGCGCATGAAAGATTGCAAACAATTTCGTTGTTTACGCCTCCTTTGGCTTGGTATTAAATGAGGGGAAATTTTACGCGCTTGGGGAAGGTCCATTAATTATATCACGTGGTACGGGGGGAGGGGGTACTGGGAAAACGTGACGATCCATACAAAAAAATGTGAAGGCTCGTACAAAAAAAAAGTGACAAGGGGGAGGGTCTTTTATAAAAAGTCACTTTTTGCGTGACGTAATTAATGAACGTTCCCATTTTAAAATTCAACTTTCTTTCTTTGACTGACCTTCTGGTAATATGGTAATATGGGTAGGATCCTTACTCAGTGGTACTAGATATTTCGAAAATATTTGAATTATTCAAGTTTTATAATTTACAGTCCAATTTCATTACATACATTTTGGAAAACTGCTGTATATCTTAGTTTAAGTTTCATCACAACCCAATATTAATTCAAACTTACAAGTAAATCTATTTTACCCGTTTTCCTATACGACAATCGGTTCTGAAAACTGCTCAACTTCACAGAGAAATTCCACAGCCATTATATGAACCAAAATGCACATAACTCGCGAACAACTTCAGCCACAAGTTTCCCTTCGCTAGCAAAAAAAAAAATAAAAAAAAAAACAATTCCCACCTAATAAACAACAGCGAACAAAAATTATCCTTCACTCATTCACCGCAACACTTTTGAGTAACTTTCATAGTTTTAGTTTGTTGATTGTTCGGGTTTTGTTTTATCCAATCCAACAACAGCGGGAGTCGACGATTTGTTCCGGTAGGAGTAGCAAGTACCTTCCCATTGTTGTGTAGTTGGTAACTCACCAGGTTGCGGAACTCCACACAATAAACCCTGAAACTTTCCCACCTCGCCGAAAGGACCGAGAGAGCCCCGAGCCACGTTCCGAGGATGGGTGAAATTGGCGCTCTTCCGGCTAACAACAAACCCTCAATGAAACGCGAATTAACAACAAGTACAGTGATGTGTGTAAAAATAAATTACTTCCATGCGCTGTGCCTTATTTGCTTGCCAACCAACCCAACCCAGCCAACGAACCAATCAGCCCCGCCGAATTGCCATCCGTATGATCTATAGAGGCGGCGGAAAAACGAGGGTGGCATTTCCGTTTCGGTTGCACTCCTGCCACCCGTTTAGCAAGTGGGTCTCTGAAGTGAGAAAGTTTTTCATTTTTCCAACTCATTCAAAATCGTTCGCGGCTCCCGGGGGTGTTCGGCTGGAAATGTATTAGTCGCATATATTGTATGATCGATTGCATGGCAGGGCTTTCAGAAAAGGGGAAATTAGTCTGTTCCCTTTGGCGGAAGTTTCCATCCAAGGTAGAGTTCATTCCATCGACGCAGTTGGCCGTGACTAGACGTGTGACGTTCGATTGTTTTTTTCGCGAATCTGAATTTGCTCTCTGCTTGAATTTGACCATTTTTCAACAAGTGCAGATCTTGCAGATCTGAGTTCCGATAAACGGTATGGCCGAGGAGAAGAAGAAGAAGGAAGAAAAGGAAGATCCTTGTGCGGCATTCGTTGGGAGCTATGTGCTGAAGACGATGCGGCTGAAGGATGAGAAATGGCAGAAGCTGATGGGAAATGAAGAGCTGAAAGTGATCGTGATGGAGTGGGTCAAGCGGGCCAACGTCCGGCGGCTTATCGTGACACTGAGCACTGCCGGGGCGCTGATTCCGACGCACTATTTCCCGACGGCCGGCAAAGGGAAGCGATGTTTTTTCATCAAGATCAAGGAGACGGTGCTGGATGTAGATCTTATTCGCGAGGTGAGTTTGCAGTTTAATTTTTCCTCTGAATTCAAAATCGTTGAGATTTGGTTGAAGACATTGAAGTTTCAACAACCGTGTATTTTGGTTGAGCATTTTGTGAATGTTTGAAAAGGGGAAAGTATATGATATCTATAAACAAATATTATCCAATGGCAACGATTTGTTGCTGAATGAACAGGTTTTTGTGTAGGTACTTTGGCTGGGGAAGGTCAGAATTTAGTTGTTATGGTTCATTTCATTCACAAAACATATCAAGCACGTGGGTTACACGCGTGCTTTTACGCTTACATTTACGATTTGTTTGGACGCAGTTAGTGAATACGACGACCTTGTCGAAATATTTATGATGTGGCATCGGTTTATTGCACAATACAACTGCGAGTGATTCTTCTGTAGCAAAGGGATGTTAATGTGAGAAATCAGACGTACGATAAACATACCAAAAAAGCGCGTCATTTTTACTTCTTTTATTTCTCTAGAGACAGCACATGAGTTTGTTCAGGAAACGAGGCTTACTGAATGTCATTTGAGAATGATGTTCTAAGCTCTGAAGTCGGTTTGGTTCGATGGATTTCGAACAACCGTTATAAGCGAAATTGACATGCAGAGTCAAAAATGAACCTCATTGTAATCCAGATATAGGGACATAATTATAAGTAATTTGGGTAAAACCTTGAATCTTTTATAACTTTATTCATTTTCAGTTCTTTTTTATTTTGACTAAATGGAGTTGATGTAGAAAGAGATGTTTGCTCATTACCATGAGACCCCAAGAGAAGACAGTAATGTTTGCTAGAATGAAAGATATGAAGAGAAAATGTTGAAAGTTCCGTCAGTATACGGCAGGTTGTGAAAATTGAATAGATGTATTGAAAATTGAGCGAATGGCTTGGATATAATAGTTCTCGATGCAAGCGAACACCTCCTTCAACATCATAATCGTACGGAGAATACAAACAAAACAATTGTTGGGGTCTATTACAAAAGTCGAGTCGAGTCACTGTTGAGTCGAGCAAAATTGCGCATTGCAGAAGCCGTCAAAATCTGATCGAGTCGGCAACAAACTCGACTGTTAACTATAGTGCTGACAGTTTTCAAAGTGACACTGAAATATTACACCATGCAGTAGTCCATAACTCATCAATTTAGTTGTAATTTTTGACAGCCGAAGCATAAGTATTTACATGTTCACTCTTGTTTTCTTGAATAACTCACTCACTTTAATGTTTATGTTATTCAGAAAATTTGGCCGCTGTTCCAAAGTTGCGATGTGAATGATTTTTCGAGGTAGTAATTATTTATATGTGGACAAATGTCGATCTTTTTCAAAATTGATTGAGGAGTTATTATCTAGTTACCACCTACTAGTTTATGCGAGACGATACTGAAGCTATTGGCAGCATTATTTCTTTAAACATTAGACGTTCAAAGGTTGCTTCAACGATTTTATGTCGAAGTTCTCTGACTTTCTCGTAAAGCATTCAAACTTTTTTCAAAGCTTTCACTACCCTAAGTGTGGAATTTTTCAAAGTCGGGGATTTTATTTTAGAATTTTTGGAATATTTGAAGAATTCTTGAATACTTCTTTGATATACTGATAAAATTCGTGGAATTTATTATAACTTTTCTGCTAAACTTCAGGAAAGTTTCCTAACCAATCAAATCTCTCAAACGAGATAAGATCGAAACCAAGAAATTTTAATTCCTGCATGAGTTGGTGTCATAGCTCATCGTACGAGGCGAACGGTTGGGCAGATGATGTTTACCATATTTTAATTCATGGGCAATTAATATCATTATGGTCATATAGATGATTTTTGTGCAGACTGCTTCTTTGGTTCGTCAGTGATTATCTCTTGAATTTCAAGGTAGCTCTTATTTGTCTTCTGCAGAAGCTCTTTGCCAAAATTTTGAGAATTTTCCTCCATCTTATAACCCAGTCTTACCTCCCAGAAACATATGGCAAGATTTTTCCTGAACTTAATTACTTAATAAACTTCCGAAAAGTCCTGAACGGTGACGAAGATTAATCCAAACCATGGGGAAATTATTTTTCGGAATTTCTTGAAAATTCTCTCTAAATTTCTTGGAAGTTTCTTCCAGAACTTCTGGGAAATCCTCCTCTGAACTTCAATGAAGTTTTCTCCTGAATTTTGGGGAATTTTTTTCCTGGCTTTTTGAGATATTCTTGCGCGAACTAACGGGTGGCAACTAAAATTTTGGAATTTCTTTCTCAAGCTGTCAAAAAAAGACAAACATAGTTGAAGAAGATCTGATTTATTCAAATAAAAGATACATTGTACATTGTTGAAAAAAAATTAGTGAACATTTGAAAACGGTCCGTGATCGGATGTTCGGCGAAGGTTCCGTTTGATATCGGAACAGGAGCGTTGTACGGCCTCCAGGTCAACTTTGCGAATGCATCTCTTGATTCTACCAATCAACTGTTTGCAATTCGTGGCTCTCCAGTTATTTTTGTACACCAAGGAACTCAAAACCCCGAAGAAATCTTCGATTGGGCGACACTGAGGCAGATTTGTCGGGTTGTGGTTTTTGCGATGACGCTTTATCCGGCCAAAACACGTATTGTCCATCAGCATGATGTTTTTGTAGAAACGGGATCAAAATTTTCTTCAAACATTCGTTCTGGTACACATCTTGATTGATTGCCAAACCAGAGGGCTTGAACCATGGCTTAGAAATGCCTTTCTCGGAAATGGCAATGTACAGCATCACTTTCTGTTCAAACTTATGTTTAAACTTATATTTTATGTTTGGAGGTGTAGTAGAACTATCCGTTGAATAGTATCGATCGTTTCCGGGAATCTGCGTCTTCGAAAAAGGGAAGTAGCTTTCGTCGTCCAAAACAAAACCTTTTCCGGAATAATTTTTAATCAACCAACGGCATTGGGACTTCAGCGTTGAAATCTGTGCATCTGTATATTCCGGGGCTCGTGTCTTCTTTCGGCACTTTATTCCGACTCTTTTTAATGTTTTGCAGATGTACTGGTGAGAACAGTTGAACTTTTTTGCGGCATCCCGTTGGCTCAGTGAATCCTTGTTGTTGAAGAGAGAACGAAGTCCTTTTGCGTCCATAATTTTGGCTGGTCTTCCACTACCTTGCTTGCGAGCAGTTGTTGGGGATCTTAGGATATGGTAGACAGTCGAAGTCGCAACATTTTTGCTTTTAAAATGTTGTACCGAATACGTTCTGCCGAGATTTCTGTGCAGTTCGTAGAACTGTACAACGCGCTCGCGAAATACTTCTTGTTTCGACGGCATTTTGAGCAAAACTGAGCAAGCATAAACAAAACAGAAAATACTAGCAGAAAGAGGAGAGAAAGAGCTAACGCATACACACTCTTATTTCTCTCTGAGCTCGTTTGTTGTTGAGCATAGAGGCCTCGAAAAAATTCCAAAATTTTAATTGCCACCCGTTACTAGGAAATACCACCTATAATTTGGAAAACTTCTTCCTGTTTTACTGGGAAGTATCTACCTGAACTTTTGGGAATTTCTAAACTTCAAGAAAGCCTCATTCTGGAATTCCGGAATGTTCGATTTTGAACTTCAAGAAAGCTCTCTAGCACTTCTGTGTAGTTGCAACTAAACTTTTGCGAAGTTTCCTTCGGAACTTCTGAGAAGTCCTCTCCTGAACTTTAGAGAAGTTCTTTCGTGAAATTTTTGAAAAATTCCTTCTTGAACTTATAGGTAGTATGTTTATTTATGTTTTGCGGTTCTTTAGTATGTTTATTTATGTTTTGCGGTGAAGTTATTTCCTGACTTCATTCTTTCTACACCGCTAATGAGTCCCATCCTGAACTCCGAGGAAAATTTTCATTGAAACTTTGGGAATGTCCTCTCCAAAATTTCTAGGAAAGTTCTTTTAAATTTGTTTAAAGTTTCTTCCTGGACTTCCGAGAAGTTCTGAACTTTTGGGAAAATTCATTCTGAACTGCGGGGAAGTTTGCTCCTGAAAATTTGAGAAATTCTTGCTCAAACTGCTAGGAAGTACTTTCTATGATTCTAGAAATTTTCTTTCTGTTCTTTGGAGAAGTTTTTTTCCTGAACTTTTTCCTGAAGAGGCTCAATTCTGAAATTCTGAAATGTTCTTTTCTGTTCTTTGAGATTCTTTGGGCTTCTCTAGCACTTCTGGGAAGTTGCAGCTAAACTTTTGGGAAATTTATTCCGGAAGTTCTAGGAAGTCCATCCCTGAACTTCAGAGAAATTCTCTTCTAAACTTCTCGGATGTATCGTCTTGAGCTTTGTGGGAGTTTGTACCTGAGTTTTGGGAGAAATTATAGGTCGGAAGTTTTTTCTTGAGTTTCTGGGATGGATTTTTTTAAACTAGAAACGTGGTGCCATTCTGATTTTGTTATTTCACATTTCAGAGCCATAATAAAAATATCACACATTATAACAATGGTATACAAACAATCTTATAACAGCTTCATTTTCGATAGCTTTTCAATAATAGATAGTGAACCGACGTGATGCAGATTTACTTTGCCACCGAAAAGTGAATCTTATAGCTGACCACGACTCAAATGATTATTGTTATGCTGCCCATGCATTCAAGACTTTGAAATGATTAAAAGACTTAGATATCAGGATCAGACAAATACAAAGGAGGCAATGAACGGACATGTAAACGTAAACTTTTCTACTATAGAACTATAGAATTTAACCGGATAACACAGAAGACAAGAACTGACTAAGGTGAACAAAGTGATAGGTCAATCAAACGAGATAAGACGAGATATGCATCGATGAATTTCAGACCATATAAGAACTAGACATCTATTAACATCTATCACATCTGGATACTGTGGAACCGGTTCCGGTAGGCCCAATAAGAACGCTTTCAAAACCTCATGTACTGATACTGTTTGATCGCTCAATATTCATGTCATTTCACCCAGAAATACATGGACATCTAGTGGATTTATACATCCATAATACGCCCAAAAGTAACGTATGCATCTCTTGTGTGATGGCCAAAAACAAAAAAGGCTACTACTGCACAGAAAAAGCTTACAAAAACTTCAACGGCTAGTATCCATTGCTAGCAGTACTCCATCAAATGCATTGAATGCAATTCTAAATCTGCTGCCTTTGCACGAATACGTGCAACTAGAAGCGGAAAAGAGTATGCTTAGACTTAAACGGTTGAAAACGTTCATGTCTGGTGACTTAGTCGGTCACCTGAGCATTTCACAAAGCTTTCAAAATGGGCCAGTAATGTATATGAATGGAGACTGGATAAAACCTTTACAAGATATATGAAACGTCACGTATAGATTGGGAAGTCGGAGGTCCCATTGTTCGTCATTGCTCCATAAAATTCTTCACAGATGGCTCAAAAATTGGAACAAAAACGTGAGCAGGAATCTTCGGCCCTGGGTAGAAATCTCATTGGCGATGGGAAACTATCCAACGGTTTTCCATGCGGAGATCAAATATTTGTATTTTTACAGACAGCCAAGCGGCACTAAAAGCTTTAAGTAATTATAAATGTACAAATAAACTTGTCTGGGAATGCATTCTTTCATTGCGAAAGGTGTGCCAAGATAACTCGGTAAATTTATTCTGAGTTCCGGGACACTGTGGTATTGAAGGCAATGGAAGGGCAGACGAGCTTGCTAAACAAGGTTCATATGCACAGTTTATTGGCCCAGAACCATTCTGCGGTATATCATACTGTGCCATAAAAATGGAATTAAAATCTTGGGAAGAACAAACCAAAGCAATTGGTTGGTCACCACAAAGTGTTTTCAAGCGAAAAGGTTTATAATTCCAAATGTTACAATTAGTAAAAAGCTTCTGGATCTCAATAAGAGAGTTCTTTGTACCTATACTGGTCTAGTAACCGGACATTGCCAGAATAGATATCATTTGAAAAACATTGGCCAGGTTCAGAATGATATCTGTCGTTTCTGTAACATCTGACGTTTCTGTAATGTGATACCTCGGAACATCTGCTTTGCAGTTGTGATGCTTTGTACAAGAGCAGACTTAAATTTCTGTACAGTGGCTATATGCAACCTAAAGAAATTTGGACTGCAAATCCTGGAAAGGTGGTGAGTTTTATAAACTCAATTTTGCCTGACTGGGAGACGCGTCGTAGGCTGGTCACTTGCCAAATGGTGATCTAGCTTTAAGATGCGAATTAGAATAGTAAACAGGGGTATACCACAAAAGTTCAACTCAGTAGATGCAGTGGTTTTACGCCCCAACAAAAAAAAAGTCATCATACACCAACAAGGGATTTGGCCACTTCTAGAACCTTATGTGTTCATACAATTCGAAGGCGATAATTTTGTTTCCACCCAGAAACACATGCCATGGACCTTGATCACTTTCGGATACTTTGGAATCGGATCTAGCTGGGTCCAAAGCGGACAATTTTAGAACCTTAAAAACTTGTAACCAAAAGTTTCATAGACATCATGCCATGGACCAACAAGGAGATTTGACTACTTTGGGCTTTACCATTGGTACTGTTCGACAGCTTAACATTCTTGGTTTAACACCAAAATATTCGAAAAAATCATGCCTTAAACAAATAAAGGGATTACGATACTTTGAAAGTGGTTGCCGTAGGTCTTAAAACGACCACTATCAGAACCCCATACCATTGGACGGCTGTGCCATACTTCTACTCTTCTACTCCAGAACATGCGAACGCACCCCATGATACTCACACCTACAAGCTTAATTGTTTTCTGGATCCATCCTTGTGTGCTTCATCAGAAACTCTCCAAACTCTTGAGCGCCGTTTTTGTCCCAATAACCCAAACTTACTCTGGTCCGTCCATAAAACCAGTTTCCAGAAGTCGTCCGACATCCCACCATTACCATTTTTAGCAAATTCCAGTCGCTTCTCCTGTTTTTGCTTGCTGATTAACGGTCTCTTGGACACCAAATTGCTTTTTAATCTACTGTCGATGAACCGTTGAAGAGCAGTACGTCGACGTCAACACTTAGATTTAGTGATTCAGCAAACTCTCTTGATGAAAATTTCGGATTTCGCTTAGCCAATCGAACAATCCTGACATCCTCATGTTGTGTTGTCAAACGATGACGGCCTTGCCCGGATAAGTTTTACACTATTCATTGGCATTCATACTTCCTCCACATGTGTTGCACAGCCCCAAGAGTGAAACAGAGTATTTTTCCATCAGATCCAAGTAAAATCATTTTTGTTTCATCTGACGTTTCATTCGCCTTTTTTACCATTTTCGGGCCCAATCTAATCCAGATGTTCCTTCGCAAATTTTTTGACGTGCCTGGAGATGCTTCCGTGTGAGCATTGGGGCGTTTCTAGGGCTTCTTCCAATCAACTGCTTCTCAACTAGCCGTCGCTGAACTGTCCTGAAACTCACGGCAGAATAGGCTCAGATAGTCTCTGATCTTCGTTGCTGACATGAATGGATCAATTTAAGAAAGTCTATTGATATGACCGTCATCCGTAGCTGTAGTTTTCCGAAGACGTCCAGTTGCCACTCGTGGTTTAGGGTCACCACGGAGAGCATTGAAACCGAATATTTTCGATCGTCGTAGGAATGCAGCAATTTCTTGTTGAATTTTTCTTTCTATCTTCATCTGTCGAATATGAATCCGGTGATTCTCCGTGCAGTGCAAGTATCGGCCAGTTTTCTCCGAATTATTCCTAGAATTGACGAAATATGATCTCTCGTTCGATGGACATTATGATTAACAATAATATGGCATATCGATAAACAACTTACTTCATAAAAATAGCGATATTTGTTACAAAATCAGTTAAATCAATTAGATTGGTCATATAATTTTGTCACACTTTTTTTATCCTTTCACCGCTTTCGATGCCTCTGGCTCGAAATGTTTATTTTCGGTGTGGTCTTATTGTTTTGTCCGTCACTGTAACGTTGAAATTTAGTGGGTAAAGTGCTGGACTGATGAGTAGTTGACGGAATAATATCTTTTACTAGGAACCATGTATTACTAAAGTACACTGATTAAGTTTTCAGCATATTGCAGATGAAATACGTTTATTTGCCAAGCAAAATAAGACAAAAAGAAACTGAATGGATATTACACTTGAAATTATAAGATTCTCGAAACATATTGCGTATCCCAGCAAACGTCATGAAAATGCGAAAAATTTTCGTGTTTTGGGGGTAGTTATCTACTTCAGAAGTTGATCTCTAGGAAATGAAGGCTTATCATGACAAGTAAATTGGACCAAACCATAGAAGGAGCCTTTCTTCACATGTTATAGAAGTCGAGCCGCTCTAACAGATCTAATTTGATATTACGGATGTCGAGCTCGAAATTTTGTCGAGTTGGTCGACTCAATCGAGTAAGAGTTTGTTTTGATACGAGTTTTTCATCGGTTAGTGATAATTGGCAGAGCAAGATAAGAAATACATTAAACCATTATGTTTTTTGCAGATAAATTGACATAAAAACAATTTACTTCCAGCAAAAAAAAAAGTCTAAACCTATTAAAAACAAAACCGTCAGTTCAAGTGACTCATCGAGCTGATTAGAATACATGTGAACATCGTCAGATGAATTTCATTTTCTCGTTTGAATACTATTACTGTTGTAATCCTAACATTGCTTTCAAGCCCAGTCGTTTACCACACGCAGACTCAGAACAACAGTAACAGTGATGAGCTGTTGAAATTAATCTTAGAACTCTGATTTTTGTTTCTAAAGTACTTCTAAATTCATCATTTCAGTACATGTGCACTTATGATTTGAAAATTTACCCTCGAGTTAAGTGGTTTATGAAATTTGTCCTAGTTTCCTAGAAGTATAGAAAGAAACTACCCAGAATCTAGGGCATGTCCTAAAAAGTTCAGAAGGAGACTTCTCAGAGCTCCAGCAAGACACCTCCACGAACAAAAACTTCTCCGAAGGTCAGGCAAAATCTTATCAGAAATATAGGGAGAAATTGTTAGTAGTTCAAGTAGAAATATCCCAAAAAAAAAATTACCAAACATTCACAAAAGTTCAGTTCCTAAACCCTAGTTCCTCGAAAATCTGGAGAGGACGTCTCAGAGCTTCAGGGAGAAGTTTAAAGACGAGGATTTCTCAGAAGCTTAGGCAAAAACTTCCTCGAAGTTCAGGAAGAAACTAACCAGAGAGGGTACTACCTATATTTTTTTTAATAAATTCAGGAACAAACTTTGAAAAAGCTCAGGACTATACGTCCAAGAAGTTAAAAAGAACAGAAATTCTATTTCCCGGGCAATCCCGGGATCCCGGGAAAATAATAAATTTTCTACACAATGATGAAAATCGTTAATTGATTTTTTATTTAAGCATTAGTCATATGAAAAAAGCATTAACAGATGGACAAAATGTTCGATGGGTACATAAATATTATGCGAAAACCGCGAAAAATTACTACTTCCTCTTTAAAGATACTTTCAAAAATGTAGGTACATTGATACTTTCATCAGAAATGTACGAACGCTTCTTTCGAAGAAAACTCGCTCGCTGTCAGTAGAGATCGGTTTGATGAAGTTCAAGTTGTCAAACAGTTTTTGCAGATGCTGGTCAACTTTCCGGTTAGTTCATACAGTATGGCTTCCTTATGGATAATTTATTGATTTTGTTCGGCATGTTATTTAATAGCACTCTCCAGTTCCTGCTGAAGAGTAACTTCCTCCGGACGTAGCGAAGAAATTACTTGAATTTGATGAGACGCATGTTTCATGGTCTACCATTTCTAGTAACTTGTTAGCGTCTTTCAGGAATTTTAATTATCTGTGACCTGGAGAACGTTGGCATTCCGCTAGTTGAGCCCATATGCTAATTTAAAAAAAAAAAACATCAATAAAACCAGTTACTTATTTTACCGCGAACAGATTCTGTCGTAAGCTGCGTCATATAATTCATTGGAATTGTGAATGCTATGCTATTCTGCTGCTTAAGTTTAGATAGCAAAAAACTCAAGCTGCCTTCATCCATTAACAAGGTAGCATCTTGTCTGCCTATCACTCCAGACACTAGTCTGATTGGTTGCAAAGCATCCAAAAGTGTTGGCAGACTCTGCACATTTTTGTCACTTTCCAATAAATTCTACAGAGGACTTTTCCAAAATTTCGGTAAAATTTTTCTTGGAGTTCAGGATGGGACTTATCAGAAGTTTAGAAAGCAAAAGCTTAGGATAAAACTTCCACAAATTTCAGGAAGAATCTTACCAAAGAGGGCACTTTCTATAGGTTCTAGAAGGAATTTCTCAAAAACTTCAGAAATTTAGAAGAGGACTTCCCAGAAGTTCCGAAAGAAACTTCCCAACAGTTTAATTGGAACTACTCAGAAGTGCCAGTTAGCTTCCTTGAAGTTCAGAATCGAACATTCCAGAATTTCAGAATGAGGCTTCCTCGAAGTTTAGGAATTACCAGAAGTTCAGGTAGATACTTCTGAGTAGTATAAAAAAGTTACTGGAAATATAGGGTGTACTTCGTAGTAGTTGAAGAAACAGTTTCTCACAAATTTAGGAACAAAGTTCCCTGTAGTTCAGAAGAGGATTACTCAAGCTCAAGATTTAACTTCCAACAAATTTAAGGTTTTCCAAGAAATTCTTGAAAGAACTTTCCCAAAGTGTAGGAATTTTTTCCTCGTAGTTCAGGATGGATCAGTGGTTTAGAAAGTTACTTAGCTCAAGAAAAAACTTGTTAGATGTGAATTTTCGAAAACATCAGCAGTGACTGCCAAAATGTTCATGAGGAAACGTCCCGAAATTGTAGCAAAGACCTTTGTAGGAGAGATCTTCCCTGAAATTCAAAAGACTGTAAAATGTTCAACGAAATAATGCTGTAGTGATAACTAGATAATACCTCCTCTCCTGAATCATCTTTAAAATTGATATCGACACTCAGTCGGCTTCTGTAATGCGTAATTTTGGTCGATTCTATAGTGACAAGTATCGAGCCAAGTTTGCTCGACTCGATTTCTCTACCCCCTATGTATTTATTTGCCAAAAATCGTCGATTGATGTGTTTGTTTACCAAAAGCAATTACGCCAAAAATTCAATAATCAGTTTTTGGAAAACCAGCAGAGCTCATTGGTTGACACCCAAACTGACCTATCTGATAATATATGACGAATATAGGCAAGGAGATAAGGCACGTGCGACCCACAGGATCGCAATCATCGCTTATTGAATCAACAAAGCACGGCATTCTTGCTGGAATAATTTTCACGTCAAAGAAAACGAAACGGCCGCCAGAAAAAAAACCACAATCAAAAGCTCATCCGGTCTGAGCAGCGGACAGTTGGCAAAGGCCAAGAAAATCATCAATCTTGAGTAAGTGGCGAACCTTGAGACCACTGGAACGCAAACAAAACACAAAATGACCAACTCCAAACTTGTGAACTAATCATACCATGTCTGGGATCAATTTATATTAACCGCCTTCCTTCCGTCTTTGCTTTCTTTCATCCGCAGCAAATCATGTACGGTGACCTGTCGGCGAACCCGATCGATGACCTTGCCGTGATAGTGGACGAGATCTTCTACCCGATTATCAGCAACCCGCGGAATCAGGAAGGCTGGCCGGATGTAATCAAGAAGGACGTCGACAGCCACTTTCAAGACCTGAGAAACATCATCACGGAGGTATTGGGAGGGGGATTCCATCGGTTTTTTGGGTGGGGTCGGGCGAAGAGGAACCTCCCCCCAGGTGGTATGAGGAAGTTATGCGGGTGCAAATTTTCCAACTATCATCGTTTGTGACGAACTAAAGCTCGTGCTCGATTCGTGATAAACAGACATTAGGCAATCTACTCGATTTTAGTGCCAGAGAAAATGCAGAGGGCTGGGCTTGGGTTCTGACACAGTCGTAAAAATAACACGGCAGCAACGGAACGGCCTCTACACGAGCTATTTTCTGGCAGCTGTTCACATGCTAATTTCACTCAATTCGAGTCACTAATAATTTTTATTGCTCGCAGGTGAAGGGTAACATCATTAATCAAACTCTTTTGCCCATGCCCATTTCGATCGGAGAGGTGGAAAGCGTCGGGCAGCAGGTCTCCGAAGGGTAAGTTTTTCCAAAAGTGTTATAATTGTGTTCATTTCAGGACCAAACTGGCATCGATTACTGTTAATGTTACATTTTTTTTTTTTGCTACCTTCGATTGATTCCGTTGTGATTAAAGCAACTTGGATGGCTGCTCACTGAAGATGAAGAATTCGCTGGAGGGCATCGTCATTAAGTGGGCCTACCAAATCAATGACGTTCTCAAGGAGGACTCGTCTACCATATTCAAGGATGGCCATAACCCCTCACCGCTGGAGGAGATAATATTCTGGGAGTCACGGCGGGACAATTTAAGAAACATTTACTCTCAACTGTTGGAACCACGAGTTCGCCAGATCGGAGTCATCTTAGAAGGAATCGATTCGGTGTACTATTCCTCATTCAAGAGCACCTTCCAGAGCGTCGTTCAGGCCGTGCATGAAGCAGACGACATCACACTGTACTTGAAACCCTTGGTAATGTATTTTTGTCATTTCCTTAACACTGAATAACCAGGCAGCTTCCGATCCATAGAGGAAGCACTTTGAGACATTTGAGAGCACCGAGTTCACCGATTCCGTGGAACTGATTGCACCGATGTTGCACTGCGTCTGTCTGATGTGGGCAAACTCGTTCTACTACGGAAGCAATACCCGGATGATGGTGCTGTTCAAAATGATCAGCAACATGATGATCGCCGAGGCGTCCAAGTGCCTGGATCCCGGGTCGTTGTTCCAGGGGGAGCCGGATGAGTGCCTCTTGAAGATTGGAAACGTCATCGATATTCTGATTTGCTACAAGTATGTCAAATCCGGTCCAACCGTAGGATTCTTCTTTTCATTCAAAATCTCTGTCTTAGGGAACAATTCCATGATTTCCGTTCCCGACTGGAGAACTTCCGGCAACCGAGCACGCAACCAAGCTATTGGACGTTCCGCCTTCAGACGATCTTCGATCGTTTGGATCTGTTCCTAACCCGTCTGGATCAGGTCAAGCAGATATTTTTCACGGCAACGGAGTTCCGAAAGTTGGAGAAGGTGGAAATAGGAGGGCTTCGTGGCAGGGCGATCAGCCGGAAGATCCAGGACGTTTTCGACGACTTCAACAAGCTGTATCTTCGCTGGGGGGTGATTCAGTACGACCCTCTGGATCCAAATCCGAACGAAAGTAGTTTCGAACGGGATCGGAACAGGTACCAAGAGAAGGCTGACGTTCTGGAGAGGAAGTTGGCTGCGCAATTTGTCCTAGCGTTCGATGAGTGCTTCAACGTTGATCAGCTGATAAAATTGGTTACGATTGCTGGAACGCTACTGAACAGGCCACTGATTTATCCGGATATCCATCGGAAGATAGCAAACATAGTACATCTCTATAACAACGATTTAAACATTGTGAAACGAATCTTTGACGATGGTTGCGAAGCGTATGGAAAGGAGGGCCTGGACGGAATTCCCATCGATACAGGATTTCCACCGGTCTCCGGAGCAATACTTTGGATTCATAAGCTACGCGATCGCATCACGAAGCCTATTAACGACTTAACCATGGTGGAGTTTCCGTAAGTGTTGCGAACTTGGATTTCGTTTTCAGAGATTTAATCACTCTAATTTCTACAGACTATTTCAAGATGAAGACGCAGATATTGTGATGAACAACTACAAGGCCATGATGGCATTGTTGGAGGCATTCGAAGCCAAATTGTTCAAAGAGTGGAGCTCGGGTGTTCCGAAGAAGATCAACACCCATATGAACAAGGCCTTGCTCATCCGGAAGGAGACAGAATTGCTGGAGATGAATTTCAACCACGTGTTGGTGATGATCCTGTTGGAGATTCGCTACATGCAGCGAATGGGTCTCACCAATTTACCAGAAAAGGCGGTGCAATTTTCTGAGCTTGAGGAAAATCTTTGGGTATAGTGTCAACTTGGGTATGCTAGGGTGACGGAACTAATCTCTCCTATTACAGCAAGCCCGGATGAAGTTAATGCGAATCGTTGAATGGTACAATGAGATTCTGGAGACCTGCGTACCTTGTGAGAGGGAACTGATTTACAAGGAAATAGCCGAGATCGATAAAATCGTTGATCAAGCTTGTTCGGGAAACATTGACTGGGTGAATTACGATCCGGCCTTCATCGAAGACTTCTATGAAAAGCTGAAAAATCTCCATTCTCGGGTTCAGAAGGCCCAGAATAACATTAAGAAAATTCTGACCAGCATCAGAAGTTGGGGCCAGATGCCACTGTACCAGCGTAAAGATGGCAGCAGGGACCTATTGCTAGACATTGACGATCGTCCCGGTAAAATAAAGCGCCGAATTCAAGACTGTTTCGACACCAAGAAGCTAATCGACGTTGCGATGGAACAAAACTTCCGTTACTACTTCGATTTCTTCGTTGAATCTGAAATCAAGATCTCCGAGATGTCAGTCAAAACTAGAGGAACGGACGATTCAGTTGCGATTCAGTTAGAACCTTCCCAAGAACGAATCGAAGAGGAAGGCGAAGCTTCCCAGACGGATACGCTGGAGGAAATTTCGTCCTTAGAGCACTCCGAGCTGGATCGAACCACTTCAAAGATGGCTCTATTCCGACCATATCAGGAATACGTTGATTCGATAGTTTCGAAAGAAATCATGGAATCTATTCACACAAGCGTGAAATACATCAAGTTTGAAATGGAGAATCGCTTAAGTCACGATGCTCCGCTGTTTGAAATAAAATATCAACTGATTCCGCCAAAAACATGCTTCGTGCCTACGTTGGATGCCTTCGATCCGAATGGATTTCTGGCATTGGTTGAGGGGCTGATGACTGATATCTACTGCATGAGTACCATTCCGAGGGTGGCTCAACCTCCCGAAAGCGAGCGCACCGATGAAAATGGCGAAGTAACCGAGACTACCTATCTCGATCATTTAGAAAACCAACACGAAATTGAACTGATGAAGGATTCCATCATCAACCGAGTGATCCAAACGATACGAGAGGCCGAAGACTACACCCAACGGTTCGATGATTACAACTACCTCTGGTTGGATGACAAACACAGCGTTCTGGAGCAGTTCCTCAAATATGGACGACCTCTGACAGCCGACGAAATGGAGATGCTATTGTCCGCTGATACACCGCTCCGGGAAGTCGCTCCCACCCTCGATCAATTCAAGACTCAAATCGATAGCTATTACGACCTGTACGACAAAGTCTTTGCCACCATGAACATCTCCATCAATTTCGATGTCTGGCTATCGATCGATCTACGTCACTTCAAAACGGCACTTTTGTCGGAAATTTGCAAGTGGTCCAACCTGTACAAGAATAATCTCATTGACAAGGTCGTCGTCAGTCTGGCAGAACTGCAAGAGTTCGCCAACGAATGCGATGAGATATTCGTCCTCGAAGCCGCAGAAGAAGACTTCCCCACATTGTTGAAAATCCTATCTGCATTGAACAAGCTGAAGGAGCGGGAAAACATGTACGACAACATGTTCGAACCTCTGAAGGCGACCGTCGATCTCCTCAAGGGTTATAATGTAGAGTTTGACGAAATCGTTTACAAACAATTCGCCGAACTGCCGGAACGATGGTTACACATCAAGAAGACGGCTTCGAAAGTGCGCGAGAAGATTGCTCCAGCCCAGACCTACCAGGTTGATCTGATCAAAAAACGAATTACATTGTTCGACATCCGCTCCAAGTTATACAGGGAGGGTTTCAAGAAGTTGCCCTTCTTTAAGGTTCCCTGCAAAAATGTGTACCAGATGTGTAATCAGGTCAACCTGGAGCTGAACATCATGGAGACGCAGATGAAGAATCTGTGCGACTCGGCAGCACTGTTTGAGCTCAATCCTCCGGATGATAACAAGCTCCGGCAGTGTCGGAAGGAGATCCGAATGGTCAAACAGATCTGGGATTTTGTCTTTGCGGTGGAGTCTTGCGTTGGCGATTGGAAGAAGACCCCGTGGAAGAAGATCGACGTCGAGGCGATGGAAGTCGAGTGCAAGAACTACGGCAAACAGATCCGGCAGCTGGACAAGGAGCTACGCTCCTGGAACCCGTATCTGCACGTGGAGGCGTTGCTGAAGAATCTACTGACGTCACTGCGGGCCATTACGGAGCTGCAGAATCCGGCCATCCGGGAGCGGCACTGGATCGAGCTGATGCATGCCACCAAGGTGAGTGATTTTGGTTTTTCGTTGAACTTATTTTATTATCCAACAGCGTTCTGATAAAATCATTTTGGAAAAATTGCGAGTCGGCTGGCTAAGGTAAAAATGAGCCAACGACTTCCACATGACTTTTTCCTCCAAAACATTCTAAACCTTCCTAATGCATTAGTAAACAGTTACACATAGTGCAGTCAGGGTCAAAATTGACCCAAGACTTTACCTCGCTCCCAAAAATTGATATTGGAACCGATTTTTTGTATCTTGGTCTCAAACAAAAGGTATGGATTTTTAAAACGACTGCTGGCTCAACCACGACATCGCTATCGCAAACCTACATAAGCTTGGAGTAAAGGGAAGTCTCTTACAATGGTTTTGCTCCTACTTCACTAATCGTCTGCTGACAGTTGCTGTTGGTGATTGCATGTCCGACGTTTTTCCAGCCACTTCAGGAATACCTCAAGGGAGTCATTTAGGGCCGCTGATCTTCTTGCTGTATTTCAATGATGTGAACCTAGCCCTCGTAGGCCCCCGTTTTTTGTATGCCGATGACCTGAAGATCTTCTTACGAATCCAACGATTGTCACCTCCTACAACAACAGCTACAAATCTATGCTCACTGGTGCAGCCTCAACCGTATAGTGGTTAATCCGGAGAAGTGTTTGGTGATCACTTCCTCTAGAAAAAAAAGGAGCCGATTCTCTTCGACTATAAGCTTCAAGGCGCGGTTATCAAACGTATGACTTGCGTAAAAGATCTAGGAGTTATTCTGGATTCTCAGTTGACGTACAAGTTTCACATCTCGTTCATCGTGGACAAGGCGACAAGAGCTCTCGGCTTTATTTTTCGGATGGCTAAAGACTTCTCCAATATTTACTGCTTGAAATACCTTTATTGCTCCCTGGAGCTATCGACTCTGGCGTATTGCTCTGCCGTCTGGAATCCGAGCTATATTAATGGCGGGAATAAAGTCGAATCTGTTCAACGCAGGTCTGTACGCTTCGCTTTGAGAAGGTTGCCTTGGAGAGACCCGTTTCGTATGCCGAGTTACGTGAGTCGTTGTCGATTGATCGATCCAGCACCGCTTCGGTTTCGTCGAGACACATTCAGGGCTCTCTTTGATGCAGACATTTTACAAGGCCGAATAGATTGCAGTGCCATGCTGAGGCAGATTAATATTAACGTTCAACCAAGAGCATTGCGTAATAGTGTAATACTGATGATTCCAATTCACCGAAACAATTATACCATGAACTCGAAGGACTGCAGCGTGTTCTTGATAGAGGCTCGCCAATGTTTGACTACTTCACGTCATTTTTTTTTCTGAAATGAAGACCTTTATGAACAAGTGTGTTGTGGTTTAATATTCAAGTTAAAGTATATTGTACTCGTCATATTTTTAATACCACCACTGGGGCTTTATTAAGCCTGTTGGTGCTGACTAAATAAATAAATAAATCTGTTAGTTTAGTATAAAGAGTAAGCTATTAGCATTAGCATTAGCATTGACGTTTGCACACCTCGTGGATGGAGCTACGATGAGGAATAATTCGTTGTAGACATGGCATGTCACCATGAAACGGATCCAATAACAGATTCGTTTCATCACACAATAATCTCCACGAAGACACTCCTCGATCGCTCACCTGGCCACGTCAATGCAACCGTTGGAGAAAGGAAGGATTTGGTATCTACCTTAAGAAGACACTGGGAACCTACGTAGTCTTCAGAAGATATCAAAAGAAAAAGGAGATGAACAGTCGGAGAGAATAGTGAAAAAGAATGCCCTGGTTGGTGTGCAGAACCAAATGAAAAAATAAAAATCATTAAAAAATGGTCGTTGGGAGCATCTAGTCTAAGAAGGTAAAGTGATGCTCCATTTCTCTTCAAACGGTTGGTATTTAAGCATTAAATAAAGTGCCAGCGCTATATGGCCTTTGGTTATAGCGCCATTACTCGTTTTATGCAAAAGAGAAGAATGTATGAAAGTAGAAGAACGGGTGATGAAAGAATACGTATCTGATTTCTTGGATGGTTGAAGAGTGTAGGAAGAACATGACTCAATGAGGCTTATTCCGAGAGTCGAAGTGGCGTTTGTCACTTGGTGAAGTGAGAAAAGTCACCTGCAGTAACGTGACTCTTCTGAGTAAATCAAATGGAATAACCCTATGTTAAATCAATTACCTTTTGATAAATTGTAGATGGTATCTGTAAAAATACCTACATAGTTGAAATTACTTCTGTCAATTGTTAGAGACTCTTGCAGTTATGCAGCAATGTTTTCGCTCTATTTCGTTTGAGTTGAAGCAGGCAGACTATTGGACCACGGCGACATGAGCAAATTATTGCTAATCTTGTACGTACTTCGATTAAGGTCTGTATTCCCGTCGTTGTTGTTTATTTCAGATTCATGGGATGTGTTTCAACAATTCGTGAAGACAAAACATAGTTATCCGGAATTTGCATAAAATTTTCGAGCTTTGCGCTTAACTCCGTCCATTAGGGTTTGTACAGACTCGTCAGAAATCGTAGAAGCCGTCTTTTTCCAAATTTGATGGAAGTGTTTGATGTCTTTGATTCCTTGATTTTTTCCAGAAAGCTTCCGCTTCATCAGAGCCCAATATCTCTCGATTGGTCGTAGCTCTGGGCCAGTTGGCGGGTTTGAGGTTTTTGGTACAATGTTCACTTGATTTGCTTGGTACCACTCCATCACTGTTTTAGCATAGTGGCATGATGCCAAATCGGGCCAGAACAAAGGTTTTTCTTTGTGACTTGATGAAGGGTATACCAATCGCATTTGCAGACACTCTTACTGATAGATCTCCTTGTTGATTGTGCCTGTAGTGACGAAAGATTTGCTCTTTTTACCACTTGTGCAAATTGCTTGCCACACAAGGTATTTTTTGGGAAATTTCGATGCCTTCTTCGTTCTTAAATGCTCAGCTGTAGCATTTCTGGCCATAGCAGAATAAAAAGCCAGCCCTGGAAGCTGCTTGAAATCCTCCAGGACATAAGTTTCATCGTCCATAACAACGCATGAAAACTTTGTCAAATATTCGCAGTGCAAACGTCGAGCCCGTGATTTTGCTGCCAAGTTCTGTTTGTCGTTACGATTTGGTACAGTTTTTTCTTATACGACTTAAGTCCCAAACGTTGTTTTGATTTTTGGACAAAACCAGGCGACATCCCTATTTTACGAGCTTCCGTTCGAATGGAGGGATTTTGGGTTTTTCGTTAATATCTTGTTCACCTTTCGGTCCATGACAGGGCGCTGATCCAATGTTTTTGTCATTTCTCGGTTTCCTCTCCACCGTCAAACGTTCCGAAAATGATTTGAACACATCGTGAACAGTGGATTTAGGCAAATCCAATGTTTTTGCAAGGTCCAGTATTGACAAGTCAGGATTTGTCGTACGCCCGTACAAAATTCGCTCGCGCACTTTTTTTTTTTCGTCGCCATCTTGAATACTAAACATAAAATCAAGCAAAACAATGCATTAGGTCCTAAGTAACATTGAGAGACTCTCTTTGTCGATTTTCTCTTTTGGGTTCCTACGGCTATGGAAAAACATGTTCAACTATTTTCAACATACAATACGATAGTATAAAGTGTGATTAGGGATCCAGTACGTTGAAAACATCAGCAAATTGTTTAATAGACAAACTATTAACCAAAGAGAAAGTCAACGAAGAGAATCTCTCAATGTTACTTAGGACCTAATGCATTGTTTTGCTTGAAATGTAATCATCAACCATAGTCTGTTTCATCATAGACTCTTAGCTATACCACAGTGAAATTTTTCATTCCTACGTGCAATATTTCAAAAGTTACAATTATTTGAAGGTGTCCGGATTAATGTGGATACAGATTACACTTGGTGCCGCTTCCGAATTTTCGATTCAGTCTTTATTTGACCAATTTTTGAGAACCTACGGTCGCCGTTATCAATTCCAAAATGGCATCAAATATCGCATACTGCCATCTACACGGTAGCCTTATTGCGAAAAATACAAAAAATGGAGATGCTTCGTGTTTATTTTTTTCAGCAGGACAATGATTCGAAACACACCTCGTACGTAGTATCAGCGAAAATGTTATACAATGTCTCTGAACAACTCAAAACCCCTCTACAGTCACCGGATTTAAACCCTATTGAACATATGTGGTGGGAAGTAAACTACCAATTGTATACCAGCAAGTAAACAAAAGCAACAAACAAAATGGAGCTGAAACTGGCGATTCAAGAGATTTGAAATGAAATTCTATCAACGTTTGAAGACCGTTCTGAAGGCCGCCGTACAAAATACTGACGAAGGAGTTTCATACTCTGAATCCATTTTACATTGGATGTGTATGTGTGCCTGTTTATGTGCGTCTGTGGGTGATTGTATTTATCAGTATTCAAAACCATGAATTTTGAACTATCGAACGGTACAAATACTTGGGCTTTCAAATGTTCTGTGTGGACCCTTTCGGAATCGGTTCCAGGGATCCCGGCGAGGCCTAGTTTCCTGGTTAATCTATGAAATAATGTTTTGGATTTCAGTATTTAAAATCACGAATTATCTGCCGTCGAATGGAACAACTACTAGAAGTTTCTAAACTGTCCTCTGTGGGCTCTACGGAGTATCCAAATGTGTCCAAATCCTCTGGTTGGTGTATGGCATGATGTTTTTGAAGATCTGTATTCGAAATTGTTAGTTTTGAGCCGTCGAACGGTACAAATATATGAGGTTCCAAAATTGTCCTCTTCGGATGCATACCGGAACCGGCCATGTGCCCAGAATGACCAGTTTAAAACAAACAGGCCAGCATATATCCGTATCTTTTATTTGAGGCAAAGATATTAAAAATAGGTTCTAAACGGTGTTCCGATCAAAATTTGGTCAACCAGTAATGTGTGTTAGTCGATCAATGTTTTTATTAATAAGTCAAATCCTTTTTCTTTTTCAAGTTCAGTTAATACAGAATACAGAAGAAATATTTAGCTAAGCTTTTTTTCATCGAATGCGAATTACCGGGTCTTTGGTTTAACACCTGCCATCATATGTTGTAGGCTCCTTGTCCACTTTATTCGCAGCAGAACACCAGTTTGCCTTGAACTGTTTCTCGCTCACAACAGCTTTTTGGGTCTTCTTAATGTTCCGCTCGACGATGGCCCAATATTGTTCGTTTGGGCGAAGCTCTGGCGTGTTGGGAGGGTTCTTGTCATTGGGCACCACTTGAACGTTGTTGGTAGCATACCACTTCATGCTATTTTTTCCGTAATGACAAGATGCCAAATCCGGCCAAAATAGAACGAACCAATTGTGTCGCTTCAGGAAAGGCAGTAGTTTTTGTAGGCACTCGCTCAGATAAATTTCCTGGTTGACGGTTCCGGTCGCAATGTAAATGTTGCTCTTCAAGCCACAGGTACAGATGGCCTGCCACAGCAGATATTTCTTCGCGAACTTTGACAGTTTAATGTGCTTGAAAATATCTGCCACCTTCACCGTCCGGTTGCCGTATGAAATTCCTGTCCAGGATGCTGTTTAAAGTCTGCCTTGATGTAAGTTTCATCGTCCTGTACCACGCAATCAAACTTCGTCAGTATCGTCGTGTACAACTTTCGCAATCGTGCCTTGGCCGACGTTTGTTTATCGTCACGATTTGGAGTCACCACGTTCTTGTAAGTCGACACACAGTAGTCGGAATAGCCATTTTTCACGGCGAAATTAATAACTCCTAGGGTTTGCCTTTGGGAAACTTGGTGTTTCGTACAAAGTTGATCCTAGGAATGTTGGTCATCTTTTGGTGACAGTATTTTAGTTTGGAACTTCACCGCTAGGGCAGCGCTGTTGCTAACTTTTCAAGGAAGCAATATAGAAGGTTGGTGTCAAAGGACAGTTTGTAGAAAATATAATTTCAAGCAACTTTGCTGAAAAAATCTATTGCCTAGCTCTTCATTTGACAAAGCTAGAGCAATTTTCCTGCTTTAAATTAGGGTGTACCTAAACAAAAAACATTTTTTTCGTTCTAACTTTTTGGTGTAACTTTTGAAAAAGTGGTCTTTTGACAAGTTGTAGGGAAAATTGTGACGCATATTTTTGCTCAACAAAGTATTTGGGTATAACTCAATATAAAAAAAAGTTATGGATAATTTCAATGAAAATGTCGCGCGTCAATCAACCGTTCGTTTTTTAAATTTTTTGAGAGTTTAGATGAAAATTGCCTAGTTTTTTTTCCACTCCCTGTTTCTTTAGATACTAAGGAGCATGTGAGTCTTAGAATGAGTGCAGGAATCAGCGGGGATAGGATTTAAAATCATTAAATAACGGTGTATTTATTATGGAATTAATTTGCTTAAAAAATTAACAATTATAAATTTAATTCACTTCAAAAGTTGTTGTACTTCTCTTGAAAGCTCTTTGTGGTGTTTTGGATTGGTAAATTTGAAGGAAGAAAACACTGCATCTCCAGTTAGCAGTAATCTGTTGAACAAATCCATCATCGTAGCTTCGGTAGAAGATTGGCGGGTCCTGTGTTCTCGAAACGATCGGATATTTTTATTATGTGCTTCCAAGGCTTGCTCTGAATAAACTCCCATGGGCAACTCCATTGATGCCATGACATCAGCTCCGTCAATCAGGATGAAATGCACTGAAGCAGGCATGTAGTACCATCGATATTTATCCTTAAACATTTGGGCTGTTTCCAATGCGTAGACCCTAAACTTATTGGCATCTAATTGCTTGCCCGAAGCCAATGCAGTTTGGCTGACTGAAAAACGTTCAATGAGTTCCTTGTTGAATCCTGTGATAACTGACACTACGGAAGGGTTTTCGAAAAAAAAACTTTCGGGCTGTGTTCCCATCATTTGTTGAGCCCGCACCCTGTTTCACAACATCCACCAGAATTCCTAATTCTTTCCTTAGCCGATTTTGAATTTGTGTCTTCCTCTCCATATACGCTGGCTCTCCATTTCTTGATCTCCAGCCGGTAAGATACATGCAAAACGCATTCAAGGAATCGAATCGATCATTGTCATGGAAAGACGTGCTGGGGATGACCCCCGCTACCATCGCAGCCCCATTTATGTGCAAGTTCGAGGTCTGTTTCTGCCAAATGATTCGGTTATCCCTTGCTATCCAATACTTCCACAATTCGGGATGCATTATGATTCAAAAGATCCTAAAGCATCACGTCCGAGCTCGTTCCACTGACTTAAACGGAATCCGGTGACGGGTATGCCTCCTGTTGAGCTTCAAGGACCGCATCATAAGATGGAAAAACATCCGCATGATATTCTTTCGCCACGGATCTCACCAAGAGATACTGAGCCTTACTGAGATCTGCTTCAATGATTAAGGATACACCCTTTTCAGGGCTTACCTTAACAGGTATGGTGTATGTTCCAGACCTATTGTAAGCATCCAGAATGTCTGCTGCCGTTCGAGGACTGTTGCACAAAATGTTATGCAATTTTGCAACCTGTTCATCACCTTCAGATCGAAATTGCATAGCAGTGGCATATAAAAGTTCAACGGCAGAGTGTTTCTCTCGAAGTGGCTCTGTTTTTCTCCTTTTCGAACGCGTTGTCGAATCTTCAAACGATTTCGACGCTTCTTTACCTTCTCAATGTGTGGGATCTCAAAAACAATCTCACCATTCAACCAATCGCCGTAACGGGATAAAAACTGGAGTCTTACTACATTTGTCCCATCGTTCATAGAATTTGGAGCAAAACCGGGAGACTTCTCTCCGAACTACCGGAGCGCCTTGATCGTGAAGTTCTGCAGGACAATCTTGATGGAGTTGAGCCAACATACGGGATGTCAAACCACTTTTCAGCTTGTCTCTAAGCATTTCAGTTGGATGTCAAACAAACGCCTTTTCAACACAGAAAAAAATTTCATACCGTGACTGCAAAAAAAAACAACAACAAAATAAGCTTTTATAATTGGTTTCCTATAATTTTAACACTGGGTTATTTTAGTTACCTGGATTGTAAATAAAAACTTTAAATTCCATAGAATCACTTTCAATGTTGTACAGTCACACGACATACACGCGCTGAACAGCTGTCAGTCTGAACGTGTGGTACCACACGAGAGCACTGGTTAAGCAGAAAGAAAATAGGCCAGATTATTTTTCACTCCCTGTTTCCTTAGATACTAAGGAACATGTGAGTCCCTGATTGAGTGCGGGAATCAGCGGGGATGGGTTTTAAAATCACTAAATAACGGTGAAATGAGGAAAAAAATAATACATAGACTTTGCCGACTCTGATCTCCGAAAATCTTATCAAATGCAATTTCAAACGTAATTTGAATGAGAAAGTATACCTATTTGAACCATTTTGAAACCTTTAAAACATTTCTTAGTGTGTTAAATTTCATGGTAGTAGACCTAGTAAAACATCATTAAAAAAATGCAAAATTCCTTGCGCATGTGGTTAACTTTTCTAAGTGAGATACTAGTTCAAAAGTAATGTTAATTCAAACATCGGGATTTGTTTAAAGATGGTATAAACTATGTAGAAAACATTTCTGGTGGTTATTGATCTGTTTCATCAATCTGAAAAAATGACTTTTGTCCGGCTTTATTAATTTTCCGACCACTGTGCGACAGTCCAGCTTGTATTTTTAGCTCTATCCACGATTGAAGGCGCCACTCCCAGCTTCTTTGCGACATCGCGGACGGAGAGGTTGGGATTCCGCTCGAAACAGCGGGCAACTCTTTTTTCGTCGCTTATTCCCCCCGATCCAACTTTCCTGGCTAAAAAACGTTCACCAAACACTGTTAATACGTTGGTAACAGTTGATTTAGCCACATTCAACAATTTCGCCAATTTGACGTGAGAGTAGTTTGGATTTTCGCCATGCACGTGCAAAATTTTGATGCGTTGCTTCTCTTCTTTCGACGACATTTTGATAACTGAAGTGCTAATCTCAAAATCAAAATAGAGGCATGATGCTGCACACACACATCTTCAAAATGAGGGGTGTGCAAAATTTTTTAATACACGATGAAAGGAAATGCGTCAGGTTTCAGTCGACCAAATTTCCCCTCTCCATGGCTGAATTTTGTACCTGGACGCTGGTGGGCGGGTCTTATATCATGTTAATGATTTATGATAGATGTCGCTAGATCATGTCATTGTATGATCTTCTACTCTAAGGGACCATTCATGGGAGAACCAAAGGTCCAGCCATACAAAGTAGTGATAATATCACACTCGCTCCTCTTTCTATTTAATAGCCACGTCGTAGCACGGATGTAAACAGGCACTAAAGTTGAGTGTGATATTGGCGGGTTGGGCCGCAAATCGCTAAAAAATTTAATCATAGATAGATTTATTCAATTTTGATTTGATTTATATTCAATTTGAGGTGGCGTCTGCGACTTACAGACTTCCTCGGTGTCAAGTGCTCGACTTATGACTTTCCTTTTGTAGTATTTTTAACCAGTCCAAAACGCCCTACCTTAACCACTGACCCTAACTCATCCTTGTTCCTTCCCATGGAGTTCATGTGGTCTGAATAGACTAGTTCGCCATTACCCCTCCTTTGGACTGACTTGCGCTCTTATTGCCCCACCAAATGCTGCAAAATGAAAAATGAAAGTTTAAGTCGCCAAATTTTGATCGAAACACCCTTTAAAATAATGTTTTGGGATGCGAAGTCTTGTCTTGAAGCAATGTATTGTGTAATTTTTGACCAAAAATGCACTATGTGTAACCTAGTTTTTGTAGCTTCACTTCCAGATCTGTAACTGCCCAAAAGATGTTCTCTTTGAAAAGTTACGAAAAGTGAGAAAATTTAAAATCCCTAGTGTATTCCATTTAGCCGTTGTAGCTTTTTTGAGATGCTGATTGGTCAAAAACGACCCCAGTGTACAAGGAATGTTAAAGCATCATAAACGGTCCGTTTTGAATGTTCTTAATCCTTTCTGTTCAATTTCCCCCAAAAAATAGGACAAATTATTCCCCATTGCCTCACGTCGAATTCGAAAAGCTACATTTCCATCATTTAAACTTCTTCCACAGTTTTGTTTTAGTTAACTTTCCCTTCCTCCACTCCGTCCGACCATCCAACTATTTAGAATTTAATTTTTCCCGAGTTCTCAACAAAATCCAAAAGCAATTTGCCCAGAACTAACAGTCAGAGCTCGCTTCATACAAAAGAAACACACCGAGCGGGGTGAATTCGGCTGCTGCATCACAACGCAAAGTTTTCCATATGTAAACACGTTTCTACTATAAGCATTTTTCTTCCTCTCTATTCTACCTCCCCGACAATGCCGCTGCCACGCCATCGTCGCCGCCACCACCCGTCCACACCCACACGTGGTACAATTAAGCTGTTGAAAACTTATGGAAGGGAAATGTTGGTTCGTGTGCCTTTTTGCTCTTTCTCGCACTATTTACTGAGCACTGGTAGAATAGTTACACATAATTTAAAACTACATTACACCAATCCGACCACTCTGACTGGAGCAGTAGGTAAGATGAACCCACGGCACTGGACATGGCCAGACAGACCGGTTTTGCCCTTTGGTTTCCCCATGAACTTGCACATTGTTTTCCCGGTGTTGTGTTTTCTGTGTTGTGTGCCCCACCCCGACAGGATAGAATTACAAATTATATAACTTCCCTAACTGATTTATTACTTTCCGTCCGTAGGTCCGTTTCCGGATGGACGACTCCACGACCCTGGCCGATCTGCTGGAGCTCAATTTGCACAACTACGAGGAGGAAGTGAAAACAATCGTCGACAAATCGGTCAAGGAGATGGGCATGGAGAAGATCCTGCGGGACCTGGAGGTGGCCTGGCGGGATTTGGCTTTCGAGCACGAGGTGCACGAGCGAACCGGGCTCAAGTTGCTCAAAGTTTCCGAAGAAGTTATCGAAATGCTGGAGGAGAACCAGGTGCAACTGCAGAACTTGATGTCATCGAAATATATTGCCTTCTTCCTGACGGAAGTTTCCAAGTGGCAGCTGGCACTGTCCAACGCCGATCAGGTCATCACGGCATGGTTCGAGGTGCAAAGGAAGTGGATGTACTTGGAGAGTATATTCATTGGATCGGAGGATATTCGCAGTCAGCTGCCGGAAGATTCGAAGCGGTTCGATGGAATTGATAAGGAGTTCAAGCGATTGTTGACCGAGGTAGCAGCAAATCCAAATATTGTGAAGGCGACTAACAAGGAGGGCTTGTCCGATAAGTTGGAGGGACTGCTCTCGGAGTTGGTACTCTGTGAGAAGGCATTGAACGATTACCTGGAGACCAAGCGATTGGCTTATCCGAGGTTCTACTTTGTTTCGTCAGCCGACTTGCTAGACATCTTGTCGAACGGTAACCAACCGGAATTGGTTGCAAAGCACCTGACCAAGCTTTACGATTCGTTGGCGAAGTTAGTGTTCTCAAAGTCCTCGAAGAAGATGGCCGTAGGAATGATTTCTAAGGAGAACGAAGAGTATGTAGCGTTCAAGGATAACTGCGACTGTAGTGGGAAGGTCGAGATTTGGTTGAATCGAGTGACGGACAGCATGCGAATCACGCTTCATGACCTGTTCGAGCAGTCAGTGAATGCTTACGAAGAGAAACCCAGAGATCAGTGGGTATTTGATTGGCCCGCTCAACCGGCTTTGTGTGCGACGCAAATTTGGTGGACTACAGAGGTGAACGTAGCTTTCGCCAGGCTTGAAGAAGGTTACGAAAATGCACTGAAGGACTATCAAAAGAAACAGATTGTTCAACTGAACGCTTTGATTGTTCTGCTCTGTGGAGAACTGAGTCAAGGAGATCGTCAGAAAATTATGACCATCTGTACGATTGACGTCCATTCGCGAGACGTAGTGGCCAAAATGATACAGCAGAAGGTCGAAACAGGACAGGCGTTCCAGTGGCAGAGCCAGCTCCGACATCGCTGGGATACGCAGTTGGACGATTGCTATGCTAACATTTGTGATGCTGAATTCCGCTATGACTATGAATATCTCGGAAACACTCCTCGGCTGGTTATCACTCCCTTGACAGATCGATGCTACATAACATTGACGCAGGTTGGTAGATATGTGCTTCTCGCTGTAAACACCAGCGGAATTCTAATGCCTTATGTTCCATTTTTTTCAGTCATTGCATCTTATCATGGGTGGTGCACCGGCGGGTCCAGCCGGAACAGGAAAAACCGAAACCACAAAGGATTTAGGTCGAGCGCTCGGCATCATGGTGTACGTGTTCAACTGTTCGGAACAGATGGACTACAAATCCTGCGGTAACATCTACAAGGGACTCTCGCAGACCGGCGCTTGGGGTTGCTTTGATGAGTTCAACCGAATCTCGGTCGAGGTCCTGTCGGTGGTGGCTGTCCAGGTGAAATCGATTCAGGATGCAATCAAGGTAATTGAATTTTGTCCTCATCCGCACTCCGAGACGAGTGTCGCCCTTCATTATCTCTATAATAGCCGTTATTTTATTTTTTTTAATGGAGACCAAGTTTAGAAAGAGCCGGAAACAGAAGTAGTCTGTTTTGGGCAGAAATCCCCCGACCCCCCAACACCTCTCAGGTGTACCACCACTACTGTGTGTATGATTGTATATCGTATTTCTCTACTTTATTTCGTCTGTCTGGTACTCTTTTTTTCGGTGTGTGTAAAGGGTGAACAAAAATATGCAACCCTTAGTGATATCAAGGTAAAACTTTTGAAGACCGTCTGGCTGCATGTGCAGAGGAACGTTTCTGTTGGAATTGTAACCTATGCTTAGTTCGTATGACAGGGAGGAAAATCTCATTGAAATTCACCTCCCGTGTGATACATATTATACACTACTGCATGCCTTGCTTTTCGTGACCGTTGTTAGAACACTCCATCCTCTTTCTCTCCCTTCCCCAGCACGTCATCTCGCTTGGCCGGATTTATCCCATCGCAATCCTTATCTCACTGTAATCAGAACAGCTTTCGCGAACGCTGATTGTCCCTAATTGGCCGCGGCATCAGAAGATGGCAAATTTTGCAATCTCGTTCGTTGGTCCAATAAAAGCGAAATGGAGATCCGATCAAGTGTCGTCAAACCAGTTGCACTTGCTGTTTCCCATCACCGTGAAGTCACGTTCTAATGACTGCCCCATAACCAATTACGCAATCGGGGATGCGTGTTTCAGTTGAATTCCCATCAAAGACGACCAGCAATGGAGAAGGAATCACACTTTCTCGCGGAGATTCGATGAAATGGCCATTCATGGGGCTTTCTTTGTACTTTTGAACATTTAGTTCGTTGTTATTGTTGTTGTTGTTGCTGCTGTGTTACACACATACGGGATTGTGCTGTTGTTCGCTGTTAAATTTAAATACCTCACCATCATAGTAGGTTATGCCGAGGGCTTGGGTTTCGGGAGTTGGGCGTTGATTTTGGATGAGTGAGGCTTAGGGATGCTCAGGATTTTTTTTGTGGTTTCGTTGGGTTTAACATATCTATTCAGTGCAATCAAAATTCCTACTGCACGGTTTCAATTATTGAGGCATTATAAAATGGGGATAACCATTCACGTTAAATTTAGGATACTAAGATAATTTCAGCAAGCAAAAAATCTAGACAAAATTCAAGAAAACCGATTATTTTTTCAGTATAAAGACTGTGCTCGAAAAAAATAGAACACTTTCTTCTGTGTATAACTTTTGATTGCATGGGAAATACTGGTTTTTTTTTGTAGACCCGTAAAAACCGCTGCGACCAATTAGAGTTATATTGTGGTATGATCCCTTTGATTTGGAAGACCAGTCTACCCGTCACAATTGTGATGTCATGGGCAATGTTTGAGCATTTATTTTGTCCCAGTTGGGTTCGACTTGCCTAATAAAGTCTATTACCTTACTGGGACTTAACAGCCAGACTTCATGGGGTTGTAGAAGTCTTTTTCCTAAAATTCGTAGCCGAGTCCTAAATAAAACACTACAATCAGAGAGCAAATGTTCCGAAGTTTCGCTTTCTAGTTATCAAAATCGGCATCGCGGGTTTTTAAGTTTATCCATTTTTCCAAGTGGTTTCTACTAAGGCAGTGGCCAGTGAATAGACTGGTTATCATCCTCAGATTATTTTTGTTTAATTGAAGTAGGTTTAGAGTGTTTTTCTCACTCGGTACTATGAACCTTTTTGCTTGTCGTGATGTTTCTGTGGTATTCCAGTTTGCTTGAACCATAGACATTTCCCACTGCTTAAACTCCATCTTTAGAGAACAATCTGCAACTCCACAGAATGGCTCCGGACCTATTAACGCAGCGTCGGAGCCCTACCTGGACAGACTATCCGCTATTTCATTTCCCTTTATTCCGCAATGTCCGGGAACCCAGTTCAAATTGATTCTGATCCCACTGGCCAATTGCTTCAATAATAGTATGCACTCCCAAACTAACATTGACTGACATGTATATGCTTTAACTGCATTTAAAGCTGCTAAGCTATCTGAACAAATACAAATATTTGCGATTCTGTACATTCTCTTAGGGCAGATATAAACACATTCTATAATTGCATAAATTTGCGCTTGAAATACTGTTGGATATTGTCCCATCGAAGTAATTTTTTTTATCCCCGGACCAAACCCACCACATCCTGTTTTTTTTTGTTCATTTTTGAACCATCTGTGAAAAACACAATAGAGCCCGGACGAAGACCGGGCCCACCTAGTGCCCATAAGTAGCGACTAGTTACGACCACTTTAAAGGGAATTTTATAGTTTGCTTTCATCAGCATCCAGTCTACTATTGAGTTTGCCGCTGGATTCAAATGGAAGTTTTTAAGGATCTCTAAATGGCCCACCAATTTTCTTTTTTGAATCCCGTCAGCTCGTATCATTAGTTGAAAACTTTTCCCTGTTTGCAACTCTATACAATGATTGTCTTTGCAGCTAACCCAGTTTTTTTTTCTGAGCAGTTACTTCTTTTGTTTTAGGCCACCACACTAAAGAGGCGTAGGTAATTCTTGGAATAACTACGCTGGTGTAAATCCATTTAAGAATTTTTGGACGTAGACCTCATTTTTTGCCAAATGTTTTTTTTTGCAGACCCAAAAGGCATTTATTACTTTGTTAATAACACTCTCTCAGTGTGAGTTCCAGTTGAGTTTTCTGTCTTAAGTAACACCCAGGTATTTTACTTCAGTCGAAAAATCAATTGAAACCCCAGTTACAGTTAGTCTAGGCAACGATACCGTTCTTCGCTTTGTGAACGGTATAATTACCGTTTTGAAGGGATTAATACCCACACCCTCTTATTTGCACCACTTTCAAGTCAGATTCAACGCAGGTTGCATTCGGCAGAAAATGATATGTTCTTGCTTTCTGCGCACGATGATACAAACATCATCGGCATATCCAACTATTTCAAAGCTCGGATAACATTTTCACAAGATCATTAACTACTAGCGACCAAAGCATGGGTGGAAAAACAAATGGATAAACAACAACATAAGTTGCCACGAAAATAAAAAGTATACTTTTAGCCGTTTCCCTTACATTGAAAGAAAAAATGTCTAAAAGTGAATTGCGCCATATCCTGCCAGTATAACACCTGATGTTATTGCCTTCATATAAACGTTCTACGACGGCAGTTAAAAATCGACTAGAATATGTGATACTTCCACTACTGGTCAAATTCTTGGTCTCACATGCATGTTTATAGCACGAGATAAGCCCTCTCATCGTCGACAAGGTGGAAAATTTGGCCCATCAGTGAATATAACTTGCTCCAATTCTTCGATTTTGGCGATCTCAATTCGTTTCTTTTGATTAACCACAGAGCTGGATGGTCGCTAGTATGTCCTTGGCGTCATGACAATAAACGCTTCTGGAGACTTTACTTGGTGTACTTCTGGGTGTTCATTGTCTCGGAGGTTACGTACGGTCTAGATATTTTGCTGCCTTCGCATATTGCCTGTCATACCATCACCTTCGTGCCAAATGTTTTGGTGAAAATGGCTTTCTTTGTTCCAGGGATATCCCTGTCCTTGCGTACAGTGAAGTATTGTGGTCCGGCAACTTTACATACGTCCATGATTCCCAGAATTTCTACACATAATTGTATCATATATCTTCTGCTCAAATATGAACGAGACTGGTTAAATAAAACACAAACGGTTACTTATTCTTCACTATTTATTTTGTCTCCTTCAAAATAATCACCATCGGAGGCGATATGCATATTCCAACGTTTTCTGCATTCCTTATAGCACTTTTCATACGCCTCTTTTGGTATCGCCTTAAGCTCCCTCTTCGAATTTTCTTTTATGACTTCAATCGTCTGAAAATGTTTACCACAAAGCGGCAATTTGAGTTTGGGGAAGAGGACAAAGTCACGTGGTGCCATATCAGGCAAATACGGCGCTTGAGGAAAGATGATAACGTCCAAATTGTAATGACCACCCTATATATTATTCTAGGGGTGTATTCGATGTTTTCTAGAACGACTGTTGGTCTGTTCGAACAAATAAATAATAGCTCATTCGAGTTTGAGCCGCTGGTATAGACGGAGGCAAAAGGAGCATACTTAAATTTAAATTAAAAGAAAATATAAAGAAGAAACTTTACGTTAAAAACCATTTCTCGAGTACTTTTTCAAATGGACGTAGGTAACATTTAGAATAAAATGAGAAAATCAGCATTGACTTTTTTGAGTTTATTTTTATTCCTATTTGAAAACCGGACATGTTTATCCCAATTAAATTCCACTGAATGACACTTTGGTCAAAGATATTACATCACTGTGCTTAAAAATTACACCAGGAGTGAAAATTCAAGTTTCATTTAGAAAAATGTTTCTTACAACGGACTGCAATAGAAAAAGATAATACGTCATTTTGATAGCTCAGTATGATATATGGCCTGTTACTTGCGTCAAAATGATACGTCAGTCTCCGAATGACAATGTTGATACGTCGAAATGTTACGTCAAGTTGTCATATTTCATACTTATCGACCTTATCAAAACGACGTATTATTTTTGTCTGCAACAAAACGTTGTAAAAATATCTTTGCTAAAGCAATCAATTTTTACTAAAAATAATCTAAACCTTGTAGTATAAAGACTTTTACAAACGCATCGTTAAGGGGCATTCAAACGGTATAACAATGATTCGTATGTTGCTTTTCAACACAAGCGGCGTATCTACATTATTCCCAATAAGTACAAAAGTGATTTTACACCGTTTTGTAAAAAGTTAATAAAAACATTGGGAAATAATCCATTAAAAAGTTCAATAAATATGGGCAAACATACATGATATTTTAATAACAAATGTCACTAACAGTACTACTGATAAAATGTCATGAATAACGCGTTTGTTTACATTTTGTGACTTACATTCTTTTGAAAAAGTACTCGAGATTTATCATTTTATCAGTAGTACTGTTAGTGATAATACATTTCAAAAATAATATTCAGCATTGACCGATTGACGTTCCGGAAGAAATTTCGAGGGCACCACGCCATGGCTATCGAAGAAAATAGTAAGCATAACCTTGATTTTCGATCGACTTTGACGCGGTTTTTTTGGGTATCGGCTCATTTTGGAAGCGCTATTTCGATGTTTGCTCGGCTGTCGTATTCGACGTCGTATTCGTAGACCCAAGTCTCGTCATCAGTTATGATGTGCTGGTTGTCTGTATCACTCATTGTGAGTATTTCCTTAGCGACAGTTTTGCGTTGCTATTTTTGAAGAAAATTCCATAATTTTAGAATAAGACGGGCGGACACGCGTCTCATGCCCAAAACATCGTGTATAATGCTATGAGCGGATCCATTTGATATGTTGAGCTCTTCAGCTAAATCTCTCTAACACGGCAATTTTGCAGCGCAATTTTCTTCACTTTTTCGTTGTTTTCTTCGTTTATTGATGTTGGTGCACGACGATCATGAGGCAAATTTTCAACTGATGTACGACCCCCTGTGAACGACTTATATCAATCAAACACACGTGCACGCGATAGAGCAGAATCCCCATAGGCTTTCTGCTTTCACTTATACCGTTGGAATAACAAAATTTCAAACTAATGCTTTGCTCAACGCTTGATTCCATAGTAATAATCGAAAAACATACATACCAAAAACTTGTTTATAGTGCCGTAAAAAAAGCTTTGTGACAGATCGTGCTCAGATTTGACATGTCAAAGTATAACAATCCCACAAAAAAATTTTTGTTTGACGATATGTTATCCGCGGACCGTTTTATTCATAAAGTCTCGTTTATATTTGAGCAGAAGGTAGTTTGCGGGCTCCAGTTTCACAGACGCGGCCTGTTTTAACTTCCTTTAGGGTTTCTTCAGCTTCCGGTATGTCTTGAGTCCAAGCCGCTCTTTTGCACGCATCACGTTGGACGTCGAGATCCTATATTTTCGCCACACCTCGAACGGAAGCCGACGGTTTCGGCTTATAGGCATCCCTGATCTTCTTATCAATAGCAGGAGTCATGGAACCGGATTTCCGACCACTCTTCGGTGTGTCTTCAAAAGTACATTGTTCGCCATATTTTCGAGCTGCTGTTTGTACCGCTCGACGCTCACACCCTCTTCCTTGGCAAATTTCTTAAGGAGATTCCACTCACAGTGTACTATTTGAGCACAATAGTTTTCTCTGCTCCGGAGTAAGACCGCGCATTTGAAAGTCAACCAGAAACTAAGCTTTTTTATATGCTATGACGTACAAAAATGTGTAAACAAATGAACGCAGCTAAAATAATTTGAAAAATTTCATTCAATTCAAAATTACTGTTAACATTAGGTGTGCTTATAATTTATGGAACAGCCTATAAGTGAGATTAAATTAAGCCAACAAAATACTTTTTATTAAAGTTTTTGTTAAATTTCTGTTTCAAAATAATTTTAATAGCGAAAACACTTTTTTCTTAAAATAAAATTGGTTTGCTCACATTGCTAGAAAATGTTGCATCAACAACGTGTACGCCTAATTATGTGAGTAAAGTAAGTCACTGAATGAGTTTATTTCTGAATTCACGGATTCTACTACAAAGAGAACCTTGAACGATGTTCCAAAACGCCACTCATTTAAATAATGAAAACAATTCCCGGCAAATTTCTCACTAGTCCAATCCCAAAACCCAACTAATCGAAAATTCCCCGACATCCCCAGCCTGAGCAAACCTATTCTTCTCCACGGCCCCGAATTTTCCAAGCTCTCATCATCACACCTACCCATTCAATCGCTTTTTACGACATGCATGCGACCGCTTTTCTCACCCTCAAATGCCATTGGCCACGGAACCATCGGACCGTTAGTTCTTTTCCACTTTGGTTCGGCTAGAGGAAAATCATCGTACAAAGCACACCGCAGTATGTACCACACATACACACACATTGATTCTCCATCATTTTTTGCCGGTCCATTTACACGTTCATCCCATTCATAGTGCCGACTAACGGTGTGAGCTGCTCTATGCCATCATATCTATGTTTTTTTTTGCTACACCCACAAAGCGTAAGACCTAAAACCAAGAGTAGTAATTAAATTTGCATACAAATAGGGCAAGAAGGAGAAATTCAATTTTATGGGCGAAATCATCTCTCTCATCCCGACGGTGGGCATCTTCATCACGATGAATCCCGGCTACGCGGGTCGAACGGAGCTGCCGGAGAACCTGAAGGCCCTCTTCCGTCCGTGTGCGATGGTGGTGCCGGATTTTGAACTGATTTGCGAAATCATGCTGGTGGCAGAGGGATTCCAAGAGGCCCGGCTGCTGGCCAGAAAGTTCATCACCCTGTACACGCTGTGCAAGGAGCTGCTGTCCAAGCAGGACCACTACGATTGGGGTCTGAGAGCGATCAAGTCTGTGCTGGTGGTGGCCGGAGCGTTGAAGGTATTGTGGCTGAACTGCTTATGAAATTGTATGGACACCTTGATTATTCCACAGAGAGGTGATCGAGAACGCCCGGAGGATCAGGTGCTGATGCGAGCTCTGCGAGATTTCAACATTCCCAAAATTGTAACGGACGACGTGCCGGTGTTCATGGGATTGATTGGAGATCTATTTCCTGCGTTAGACGTACCCCGAAAACGTTCACCAGATTTTGAACGACTGATTCGCAAATCAGCAATGGAGCTGAAACTCCAACCCGAGGATAATTTCATTCTGAAGGTCGTCCAACTGGAAGAATTGTTTGCCGTGCGTCATTCGGTGTTCATCGTAGGATTTGCCGGCACTGGGAAGAGCCAAGTTTGGAAGACTCTGTTCAAGACCTATCAGAACCAAAAGAGAAAACCGCATTTCAACGATCTGGATCGAAAGGCCGTCACAAATGATGAACTCTTTGGGATCATCAATCCAGCCACGCGTGAGTGGAAAGATGGCCTGTTCTCGGTGATCATGCGCGATCAGGCCAATATGGGCGGCAACGGCCCTAAATGGATCGTCCTCGATGGCGATATCGATCCCATGTGGATTGAAAGCTTGAACACCGTGATGGACGATAACAAAGTGCTGACATTGGCGAGCAACGAGCGTATTGCACTTACCAAAGAGATGCGACTGTTGTTCGAAATATCCAACTTGAGAACGGCTACGCCTGCCACGGTTTCCCGAGCTGGCATCCTCTACATCAATCCACAGGATCTGGGATGGAATCCGTAAGTCTCGCCCTGCAATAATTCAATCTAAATAAATCTAATTTTCCGCTAAAATTTTCAGCTTCGTTGCCTCCTGGATCGATTCTCGTGAAACGCAAGCCGAAAAGTGCATTCTTTCGGTCTTATTCGACAAGTACATTCCACCGTTGATCGACGCGCAGAAACGGTTCAAGAAGATCACTCCCATCTCGGAAATCGCCATGATCCAGATGACTTGCCATTTGCTGGACTGCTTGCTTACCCCGCAAAACATTCCACCGGACAGTCCCAAGGAGTGGTACGAAATCTACTACGTCTTCGCTGTCATCTGGGGTTTCGGATCTTCTCTGTACCAGGATCAGCTCGTTGATTGGCGTAACGAGTTTCACAAATGGTGGATCAACGAGTTCAAGGTTATTCGCTTTCCACCGGGTGGTACCATCTTCAACTACTACATCGATCCGGAGACTAAGAAGTTCAATCCGTGGACGGATCTCGTCCCGAACTTCGAACTGGACACGGATATCCCATTACAATCGACCTTGGTTCCAACCGCTGAGACCACAAGACTGCGTTGGTTCATGGACATTCTGATCGAGGCAAAGCACCCCGTTATGCTCATAGGTGGAGCTGGTTCCGGCAAGAGCGTGATCGTAGCGGACAAACTCAACAATCTGTCCTACAAATATGCCGTCACAAATGTGCCCTTCAACTTTTACACCACCTCGGAGATGCTTCAGCGCGTTTTGGAGAAACCTCTGGAGAAGAAAGCCGGTCGGAATTACGGTCCACCGGGGAACAAAACCATGGTCTACTTTGTGGATGACATGAACATGCCGGAAGTGGACACCTACGGCACAGTCCAACCGCACACCCTAATCCGACAGTTCATGGACTACCGGCATTGGTATGATCGCACCAAGCTAAGTCTCAAGGAAATCCACAACTGTCAGTTCGTGTCCTGCATGAACTCAACTGCCGGATCGTTTACCATCGATCCTCGTCTTCAGCGACACTTTTGCGTCTTCGCCGTTAGCTTCCCATCGGGTGATCCCCTCTACCACATCTACTATTCGATTCTCTCGCAGCACCTGGCCAATCCACTGAATAAGTTCACCCTTCAAACGCAGAAGATTTGTGCCGCCTTGGTGTCCTGCGCGCTGCTTCTACATCTCCGCATGGGACAGACCTTCCTGCCAACGGCTGTTAAATTCCACTACGTGTTCAATCTGCGTGACCTGGCGAACATTTTCCAAGGCATGCTATTTGCCAACGGAGAGACCTGCCCTGAGCCGAACTACTTGATACGGCTGTGGGTTCATGAAGCTACCCGAGTCTACAGCGATAAGCTGGTGGAAGATCGGGATATCGAAACGTTCCGGAAAGTTCGATCCGACGTGGTGAAGAAGTCATTCGAGGAGTTCGATGAGAATAAGGTGTTCGCACCGCCTATAATCTACTGCCACTTTGCGGAGGGTTTGGTTGATCCGAAGTACATGCCCGTTGCCAGCTGGGAAAGTTTGAACAAAACCTTAGAGGAAGCGCAGGGGAATTACAACGATATGATTGGAGCGATGAACCTGGTGCTGTTCGAGGATGCCATGAGCCATGTTTGCAGGATCAATCGGATTTTGGAGGGACCGAGGGGCAATGCACTGTTGATTGGAGTGGGAGGGTCAGGAAAACAGTCATTGTCGCGATTGGCGGCCTTCATTTCCGGGCTGGAAGTGTCGCAGATTCAATTGAGGAAAGGTTACGGCATTCAGGATCTCAAGGCAGACCTGGCTGTGTTGTACATGAAGGCAGGAGTTAAGAACGTCCCCTGTATGTTCCTGATGACCGATGCCCAGGTTGCGGAAGAGTCGTTTTTGGTGTTGATCAACGATCTGCTGGCGTCTGGGGAGATTCCGGATCTTTTCCCAGAGGATGATATCGATAACATTGTCAATGCTTTGCGGAATGAAGTCAAACAGCTGGGAATGCTGGATTCGAAGGAAAATTGTTGGAAGTACTTTATTGACAAAGTGCGGAAATCGTTGAAGATCGTTCTGTGCTTCTCACCGGTTGGGTCGACTCTGAGAGTTCGGGCCCGAAAGTTCCCAGCGTTGGTCAACTGCACCGCGATCAATTGGTTCCACGAGTGGCCCAAAACGGCGCTGGAGTCGGTGTCCAATCGGTTCCTATCCGAAGTCGATGTCATGCCGGTAAGACTCCTTTCAGTTCATTGTTTGATCTTATTGTGATGTTCGATTTTGTTCTAGCGTGACCTGGTGGAACCGGTTGCGGTATTCATGGCGTACGTCCACGGAACTGTCAACGAGATGTCTCAAATCTACCTTCAGAACGAACGACGATACAATTACACCACACCGAAATCTTTCCTGGAGCTTATCGCACTGTATTCTAAGTTTCTGAAAGAGAAGCACACGGAGTTGAACGAACGTGTTCATCGACTCGAGAGCGGTATCTTGAAGTTGGCAGAATGTGCAGAGCAGGTCGATTCGCTTCAGGTCCAGTTGGCCGAGCAGGAAGTGGTACTGAAGAAAAAGAACCAGGAAGCCGATAAGCTGATTAAGAGGGTCAGTGCGGAGAACGAGATGGTACAAAAGGAGAAGAACATTGCCGCAGAAGAGGAAAAGAAAGTTCGTATTATCCAGGAAGATGTCAGCGTTAAGACCACGATATGTCAGGAAGATTTGCGAAGGCCGAACCGGCGCTGATCGCTGCTCAGGAGGCCCTGGCTACTTTGGACAAGAACAACCTAACGGAACTGAAGTCATTCGGATCCCCGCCCGAGCAGGTGGTTAAGGTTTGCGCAGCGGTGCTGGTTTTGTTCTCATCGAAGGGAAAATTCCCAAAGACCGCAGCTGGAAGGCTTGCAAAATGATGATGAATAAGGTCGACATGTTTATGGCCGATCTAATGTACTACGATAAAAATAACATTCAACCGGATGTGATTAAGGCACTGCAGGAGTACCTCAAGGTGGGTTGGACTGGACACTATGATATTTTAGAGAAATTAGATCTTGAGTTTGGGACATTTTTAGGATTCTGACTTTGATCCGGAGAAAATCCGTTCTAAATCAGCGGCCGCAGCTGGACTGTGTGCTTGGGTCATTAACATCCACAGGTACTATCAGGTTTATCAGGTGGTGGAACCAAAACAGCGGGCGCTAGACGAGGCACAAGCCGAACTGCATGCTGCTGAGTCGAAAATGCTGGAGCTGACATTGAAGATCAACGAACTGGAGGAGCAACTTGGAGTGATTCAAGCTGAATTCAACGATGCCCTGGCCGAGAAGCAAAAGTGCCAGGACGAGGCGGACAAGACGGCCTTTACGATCGACCTCGCACACCGTCTGGTGAATGGACTGGCGTCGGAAAATGTGCGCTGGCGGGAATCGATAGCTCAGCTGAAGAGTCAAACCGTGACTCTACCCGGCGATGTGCTATTGATTGCTTGCTTTATCAGCTACGTCGGTTGTTTCACCAGGCGGTACCGGGTCGAACTGCAGGAGAAGATGTGGATACCGACCTTCCGCCTGTCCAAGGTAAGCACAATCAATTCATTTGAGCCAGCTTAAATTCTCGAACGCCGTTCCTCGTCAGCCGGCCATACCGTTTACGGAAGGTGTCGATCCGCTTAACTTGATCGTCGATGATGCCGTGATCGCTTCCTGGAACAACGAAGGCCTTCCATCGGATCGTATGTCCGCGGAGAATGCTGCCATTCTAACGTATTCCTCCCGGTGGCCGTTGATGATCGATCCTCAGCTGTAAGTTTTCTTTAATGCTATGTTTCAAATCTTCAACTTCACCATCTCCCCATCCACAGTCAAGGAATCAAATGGATCAAACAAAAATACGGCAGCGACCTCACCGTGCTTCGTCTAACCGCCAGAGGCTACCTGGATGTGATCGAGCGTTGCGTCGTAAACGGAAGTATCCTGTTGATTGAAAACATCGGTGAAACGGTTGATGCAGTACTGGACCCCCTCCTGGGACGCATGCTGGTTAAGAAGGGCCGCTGCTTGCGCATGGGTGAAAAGGAAATCGACTACAATCCCAAATTCCAACTGATCCTGCAAACGAAACTAGGCAACCCTCACTACAAGCCGGAAATGCAAGCTCAAACGACGCTGATCAACTTCACCGTCACTCGGGACGGTCTCGAGGAGCAACTTCTCGCCGAAGTAGTCAAGGCGGAACGTCCGGATCTTGAGCAGCAAAAGGCCGATCTCACTATGCAGCAGAATACCTTCAAGATCACCCTGAAAATGTTGGAAGATGATCTGCTGAGTCGACTGTCTTCAGCTGGAGAAAACGTCCTGGAAGATGCCAGCTTGGTGCTGAATCTCGAAAAGACTAAGAAAACGGCAGCCGAAGTGGAGATCAAAGTCACCGAGGGCAAAAAGACATCCGAACTAATCGACGTGGCTCGCGAGAGCTATCGACCGGCCGCAGAACGTGCTTCGATTCTCTACTTCATTCTCAACGATCTCCACAAAATCAACCCTATCTACCAATTTTCCCTGAAGGCATTCACGATCGTATTCAAAGATGCCATCGCCATTACTCCGCCGGCAGAGAAGCTGAAGGACCGGGTCTTCAACCTGATCGACTCGATCACATTCGCCGTTCACATGTACACCAGTCGAGGGCTGTTTGAAAAGGACAAGCTAATATTTATGGCCCAAATGGCGATTCAGATAATGTTGGTCGCAAAGGAGATCGACCCAACGGAGTTAGACTTCCTTTTGAGATTCCCATATGCTCCGAACCTGACGTCTCCATTCGACTTTTTGACCAACGCCGGATGGGGCGGTATCAAGGCTTTGTCGAACATGGATGAGTTCAGATCGTTAGATAAGGATATTGAGGGATCTGCTAAGAGATGGCGGAAATTGATCGAGTCGGAATGTCCCGAAAGAGAGAAGATGCCCGGCGAATGGAAGAACAAAACTGCCCTGCAGAGATTGTGCATTATGCGTTGCCTGAGACCGGATCGCATGACCTACGCCGTCAGAGCGTTCGTTGAGGAGGAAACTCGGTGCGAAGTACGTCGAATCTCGTATGGTAGAATTCGACAAGTCCTTCAAGAATCCAGCTCATCAACACCGGTATTCTTCATTCTATCGCCTGGAGTCGATCCGCTGAAGGACGTTGAAAAGCTGGGCAAAAAGTTGCGTTTCTCAACCGATCACGGCAACTTCTACAACGTCTCGCTCGGCCAAGGTCAGGAAGTGGTAGCTGAGAAGGCTATCGACGATGCCTCACGTGACGGACATTGGGTGATTTTACAGAACATTCATCTGGTGGCAAAGTGGCTTCCCACTCTGGAGAAAAAGATGGAAGCCACCCAAGACGATTCCAACCCAAACTATCGACTTTTCATTAGTGCTGAACCGGCACCTTCACCGGAATACCACATCATCCCACAAGGAATTCTGGAATCAGCGATCAAGATCACCAACGAACCTCCAACGGGAATGTTGGCCAACATACACAAGGCAATGGATAACTTCAATCAGGAAACACTGGAGATGTGCGGCAAGGAAGCCGAGTTCAAGGCAATTCTGTTTTCGCTTTGCTACTTCCACGCCGTTGTCGCAGAGCGGCGAAAGTTCGGCCCACAAGGATGGAATCGAGTCTACCCCTTCAACGTCGGCGACCTCACAATAAGTGTCTACGTACTCTTCAACTACTTGGAAGCGAACAATCGTGTGCCGTGGGAAGATCTCCGCTATCTTTTTGGTGAAATCATGTATGGCGGCCACATAACTGACGATTGGGATCGACGTCTCTGTCGAACCTACTTGGAAGAACTGATGCAACCCGAATTGGTTGATGGTGACCTTAATCTTTGCACTGGCTTCCCTGCACCTCCGAATCTCGACTACATCGGATATCACAACTATATCGATGACAACCTACCCGTCGAATCCCCCTATCTCTATGGACTTCATCCGAATGCGGAAATCGGGTTTCTGACAACCCTATCCGAACAGTTGTTCAAAACTATCTTCGAATTGCAACCTAGGGACTCGGGCGCATCCAGTGGCTCATCCGTAAGTCGCGAAGACGTCGTCAAAACCATAATCGAAGACTTCACCGACAAACTGCCGGAGGAGTTCAACATGGTCGATTTAATGGCCCGCGTCGAAGATCGTACACCGTTTGTGATTGTTGCCTTCCAGAATGCGAACGGATGAATATTCTGGTCAAGGAAATGAAGCGATCTCTCCGAGAGTTGATGCTCGGACTCAAGGGAGAGTTGACCATCACATCCGATATGGAGGAACTGGAGGCATCCTCTTCTTTGATCACGTTCCGGAAAATTGGACCAAACGAAGCCTATCCTTCGATGTTTGGACTGCAGTCGTGGTTTGCCGATTTGACTCATCCGGATCAAAGAGCTGGAAGCATGGTCCAATGATTTCAACTTGCCTGCCTCGGTTTGGTTGTGGGATTCTTCAATCCTCAGAGTTTCCTGACAGCAATTATGCAACAGACCGCGCGGAAGAACAGAATAGCCGCTGGACAAGATGTGCCTGAGCTGTGACGTGACTAAGAAGTGGAAAGAGGACATCAGTGCACCGCCCAGAGAGGTGCCTACGTTAACGGGCTCTACATGGAAGGAGCCCGGTGGGATACCAACATCGGATCGATTGCCAGCTCCCGGTTGAAGGAACTGTTTCCCCAAATGCCCGTCATGTTCATCAAAGCCATCACACAGGATAAGCAGGAAACGAAGAATATTTATGAGTGTCCCGTTTACAAGACAAAGGTAATGTTCCCAGTAATGTGATGCATGGTTGAAATATTATTTTGATCTGTATTATTTTTAGGATTCGAGGACCTACTTACGTGTGGACGTTTAATTTGAAGACGAAAGAGAAACCGAGCCAAGTGGACGCTGGGAGGCGTTTGTCTGTTGCTGCAGGTTTAAATCTGCAATTTAGGTGGTGTTTTCTTTATCATTTGACCACCAATGGTCGCGTGTTTTTTGCTGTGGAGAATTTGAAATTCTACGTTACAAATAGGAACTTATTCTTGCAATAAAATTGAGTGATTTACCTGAGTGTTGCATCATTTCTGCCGAATGTGAAAACGATCAATTCTGTCTGTCGTTGCTATTACTCAGTTGTATTTGAACGATTTGTCTCGTAAGAAATCAAATCTCTAAATAGTCTCTAAGGAAATCAAATGTATTGAACGAATATTGATTTCTTTTTCTTGAAATCGTCAAACCGTCTTCACAAAACTTTTAGATGTTCTTCAGATTAGTTCTAAATATTTTTCTAAGGTATCCAACACTAATTAATCAGGTATAGCTCTTAAAGAACACAAATTTTCACATCTCACCTATTTGTGACTTAGGTGGCGTACCTTTTGAGCAGGCTAATGAAAAACACAGATTAATCGAAGAGCTGCTTATCTCCACCCGCGCAAACCATTAGATCGAAAAGAACAAGTGACAATCCACTATACGGAACCATAAGGAGCTGTTTAAATATATTTAATTAATAATAATTAAGCCGCAACATTCTATCGTTTACACGCGGTACCGGTTTAATGAAATCACGCCATTTACTGTTATATTTCGGTTTGTTCATCGATATAAACTAGTTTGATATCGAAA